>JAQQSK010013390.1:0-11504 GCA_028658325.1 Potorous gilbertii
GGCAAATTGAATTGGTTGATGTTCATTCATATAAACATGCTTTCTAAACAAAACTAACTTGGCATCACGTCACTAAAATAAATGAACAATGAACAAAATGACAGTATTTTCCCAAGCTTGTAATCTTCCAGATTAGAGATTATCCCCAGTGGTTATGAATGTAAGATTTTAAATAACAATCACACAAGAGAATGAACAAAGAACATAAATCAGGTATCAGAATTTAGCAAAGTAAAGTATTGGATACTGTCACCAGATTTAAAGAAAGGATTAAGGTATAAAAATTGACATGACAGTGATTTTAGTCAAAGTTTTAAAATGGATATGGTTCAACCTCGAAGCTTTTTAGTTTTTTCAAAGTGTACACAAACTCTCAGCCACAGGGCTAAATACATTAACCAGTGGTGGCCACTGAAGCCCAAACACCAGCTGCTGCCACTACCTAAATACAGAATGAACAGATGTGCAAAGATTCTGAAACATAGCAACAGGAGAAAATAATTTCAGGGGTAGGAAAGGGAAGCAGGAAAGCAGGAGCTTCTATGTGGTTCTTTTAAGATCCAAGAGCAACCTTTGTTACTCTCTGATGCCCCCTTGTGGTTATTAACATCACAACTTCAGTGGAGGAAAAAAGGATTCTTAAATAAGGAAAGACTGATGAAAACTTACATAGCAAAGATTCAGAAAATAGAGATCTAATTTTATTTCAATTTATTCCTCACTGTTGGCCTTAAGAAACACTTAAACAAAAAATTAAGTGAGCCACATTTCTAAAATTACTTCATTCCAGCAATACTTCAAAGACAAGTCATTTCACTGGTAGAGACAAGCTCCATCAAAGAAGATCCAATGTCTTTCCATCTGTAAAAACCCTAGGACCTATTTAAACTTTCATTCTACTAGCAGGACTTTCCAATGTAGCCCTTGCTCCAAAACACATTGGGGTCTTCTTTTTGGTAGAGAGCAATATCTATAGCTGTATGAAGGGTGGAGCAAATCTAGCTAGAGCAGGAGAGACCTTCAAATAAGTCTCTTCAGTTTTTTCTGAACTCTTCTGTTTTCTCCAAATTTCTTTCAAGTCATTGAATCTCTTCAGATTTCAGGCACTTTTGGCTTCAAGATTCAAGATAGAAGATCTGGAAGATATCACTCCCACTTCAGGCTGCTAAACAGAAAATAAGACTTTGGGAAGAAGCTGACATGAAGGGAGCTGGCAGCCTCCATCATGAAGATCCCCAGCTTGCTATGCAAGAGACTTTGGGGAAGTTCCCCTTAAATGAAATTTAAGATTTTCTCTGGGTTGAATTGAATTACCTTATTACTAATGAGAGAGGTCCTTTACTCTATATTATCTAGGATAAATTTCCATCTGTATACTTTGATTACTATCAATTTGGATAAACAGGTTTCTTGGCTAAGTGTTACATGTTCATTGTAGAACTGGTATTAGATGGGAAAGAGATCAACTCTTAAATACAAAGGTTTGGGTCCTCTTCCCCAATAATCAACAGTGATCAAAAGTTATTTTGAACTTGAAAACCTCATCCTAAGGCTAACAATATTCAAGAGAGCAGATAGATATAATTCTAGCCTGGTATCTCCTTTTTCTAAAGAAAGCCGAAGGGCCTCCAGCCCAAATCTCCTGCTTTCCCTTCCGTGAAGAATTAAACTCTCTCTTCTTTAGAGGGAGAAGAGGCTAGAGATGTCTATTTCAAGAGATGCCTCCTTTCAGCCATACAATGATATCCCCATGCTACATGAGGGACAACTGTCACAACACCAGAATCCATAAAATTATGAAGCATCCATACAGGAGTTTATTGTAGGTTTTTAATACCACCTCCTACATAACGCCTTTCCTGACCCTCCCCCAACCTTATAATAAGCATATGTATTATGTCTTCTAATAGAAGGTAAACTCTTTGAGAACAGGGACTATTTATTTTGGGTCTCTGCATTCCCGGGATCTGATACAGTCTCTGGTACACAGTAGGTATTAATAAATGATTGTTTGTTAATTTCTAAACTGTTTTTGCTGCCAGATTTGAACTCAGGAAAATGAGTCTTCCTGACTCCAGGTCCAATGCTTTTATCAACTGTACTACCTAGCTGCCCTTTCTAAAAATAGTTAAATCGAATTAAAGTGTAATTTCTAGGAGGACCAAAGGATAAATTCATCACTAGAAAGAAGCTTAGAGGTGATCTTCTAACCTTTTTATTTTACAGATGTCAAATCTTGGTCCTAGAGAGAAGACACAAATTTGCCCCCAAGGTCACATAACCAGTAAGGGGCAGAGATCTTTTCTACTGCATCATATTGTCCTGTCCCCTATGCTTGCATTTTATTTAACATGAAACTATCAATACATCTACACTTTCTCACAGTTCTAGAAATCCACTGATGCTGAAGTCACCAAGCTCATTTCTTGTTACTCAACTCAAACCAATCCATTTGCTGTCCTGTATATACAAAATATTGATTGCTAGGCCTTTTGCGTGTACCATTCATTTATCTTCAACCCATGCCCCTGCTCTCAACTATTTTTTTTCTTCCCTTACTTCAAAACAGGTTAAAAAGATCGAGTGTATTGAGGGGAAGAGAAAAGAGAAAAGGGAGAGTAATTGGGAGTTTCTACATTGGCACATTCTAATATTTTCTTAGCTTGGGCAAATAAAATGTAATAAAAGGTAGTGCAGACAGAATGAGGTAACACAGGTAAACGTGGCTAGGACTATTGCAAAATTTGCCAACTAATTTTTATAGACCTAAAGATGTATCTATTTTCAAGGTTAAAACAGTGAAAACACAGATATATTGTTATTTTATCACACTCAAATTTTAATTTTCTATATAGGAAACTAGAGGTCATATGGACAAAATGCTTGCCAAACAGCCTAATTTACTGCACCATGATATGGAAGAATCCAGTTCAACATGGTAAGGTTCAATATACTTACTAATATGCTAGGAAATATTATAAATAATTAAAAATGAATAACACTTGTTGAAGTAAATCATATTGTTTAGCAAATATCCTTAAGTTGGAAAATAGAAAGAGCAAAAATTAATCTTCCTAGATCTTACCAACATACTAAGATGTATACCCTAGCATTTCTGCCATCAATGAAGTGAATGCAATGTAGCAATGAAGTAATTATCAGTTAGTAATTATCTTCAAATTAGGACAAAAAAGGGGATTTTAGGATAAAATACTAGGAACCTGATACTAAAAATTTTATAGTCCCATTATTTAAAAATTCAAACATTCATGGAACAAGCATAATAAATGATTTATGTGGCATCAAGAAAGTAATCTGCGCTGAAAAATTACAGGCACTCCCAAATATCACAAGGCAGCAATGCAATTAAAATAATCCACATGTCTACAACACTTTAAGGCTTATAAAATACTTTCCCACAAACAACCCTAGAAAACAGAGAAATGTCAAGACTCATTTTACAATGAAGAAATCAAAATTCAAAGAACTGATGTGATTCGGTCATACAGCTATCAAGTGTGGGACTGAGAATTCAGATGCAGGTCTCCCCAGCTTCTATTTCATCTCTCCTCCCCAATGGCACACACCTCCTTGCCTCACTTCTACTTTAGGGTTAGTAAGAATGGAAAAGAAGGGTAGTTCTGGTATCTCTAGAACTGCTTAGTATCTTTGGGATCCTCATTCTCTTCAGACTTTGGGCATGACAATCACTTCAAGTGCTTCTGGTTTTCGGAAAGATGAAAGAGGTTAACCTCACTTCAGACTGCTAAAAGAAAAGATTCTGTGAAGAAACTGACATTAGAGGAGCGAGAAATCTCCATCATTACCCTATTCTCACTATACTAGAGATTTGGGAAATTCCCTTTTGGGTGATATGTAGGATTCTGTCTTTTAGTTGAGCTGAGTTATCTCACTCCCAATGAGAATGGGTGGGGGTGGAATGGGGAAGAAAGGAGAAGGGAGGGAGAGGGGAGAGAGAGATGGAGAGACAGAGACAGAAAGAGACAAAGAGAGGGAGGGATGAGGGAGGGAGGGGGAGGGGGAGGGGGGAAAGAGAGAGAGAGAGAGGAGTTCAATGAATCTGTGCTAATATTCAGATGAGTACTCCGTCCAACACATTTGTATTTGCATAGTGAGATCCTTGCCCATGTCTTCCCATAAATTCTATTTAGGGGATTCATCCAGTGAGATGAGAGTCTTCCTCCTCTAAGTCTCTTACCATTATGTGTTAATCAGTATAGTGCCCATAACTATTCATTTGTTAGCCTTTGCTCTCAAAGAATCAACCTATGTCTTTTGTGGTTATGCCTCTGATAATATCTTTTGCTATTATTAACATATTGTTAATATGCTCAATACAGCATTTGAGTTCATTGACTTTCAATTTTTTTCTTTTAATTTTCTCCTTCATTAATTTGCTGAATCCTCTCCCATAATGTACTGATGTACCTTATTTGGCCTTTTTCTATTATTTTTTCTTTCATAATCCCTTTCTATTATTTCCTTTCCTAAGAGGGCCTATGATATCTGTCTATAGTTTCACATGTAATTTTACTCAATACTTATTCCTTATTCCAGGCCATTAGTAAAGCAGTAAAGAGCCAGTTCCAACAATACTCTTTCTGGGTGCCATTAGATACTATGCCACATAAAAATCCAAAATAATTGCTACTACATTGTTTTCAACTAATAAAATATAGAATTATATCACTTACATGACCATGAATTTACAGTGCCCCCCCCCGGGGGGGGGGAAGCATACCAACTTAGCTTATTAGCTCTGCAAGAATACTGGTGATAGGTAGACAGTCCCCATTAAGCTAACAGAAACTAAACTTCATACAAGGATTCCCTGTCTTCCGAAATGTCCTACAGACAGAGGAAACTAGCAAGAATTTGCCCAGTAGTCTGTGGGGCCTGTGAGGAAAAAAATAACACTAGAACATTGCCTTCTAAATTACGTCCAGTAAAGAGACATATAGCAATAATTTATCCATTTTACTTTAAGAAGTATCTGTTCCTTAAATCCTAAGATATCTAAGTGAAAGAAGAGATTAAAGAAAATCTGGTCTACAACAGAGAAGCCTCATCAGGAGAATTCATGAGTAGTCTTAGAGTACCACTAAATAATCTAACCACCTTCCTCCATTTTTCAAGAAAACTCCTTACAATTCTGAAGCTTCAAATGTCATTCCATCTTGACTATCTGTAATAACTAAAAGGACCAAGAAATGTATAAAGCAACCTGGTCAGCTTTTTATTGCCAACATTAAAAGAAGAGTGGCTGTTGTAATCCAAAAGGTCGATTCCATTGTTTTTAACTCACCTATGAGAAAGAAGCATCATGGTATAGTAGACAGAAAGTAGATTCAGTCAGGAAGGCGTAAGTTCAAGCCCTATCTCTGAAATATGCTAGATAAGTAACTGAACCCAGGAGAGTCAGTAAACCTCTCAGTATTCCAAATAACTCTCTAAGACTGCAAGTTGTACAGCATATGGTATGGCCATCTGCACAACTTTGATGAATTTCTGAGAGTTTCCTGTATCTATGAAATTACAGGTCCAGTTTTTTTTAATTACCTACATATGTATTTTTAGCATATGATAATATTATTGGGGCAACAAGTTTACGTAGGAATTATATTTTTACTTATAACAATATTAAAATTCACATTTCTGTTCATAGCATTACAAAGTAAGGGAGACCAGTTGAGAACTAAATGACAGGAGAAATCTAGGAATTCAATACCTTACAAAAAGGTATTGAATTTTTACTTTACAAAATAGACAAAAGAAACAGGACAATGTTAGGATAGCAGACAAAGACACACATTCTGACATAAATAGATACTACTCCTTCTATATGTATAGCCTTTATAACTAGCCCCAACTTCAGGACCTAAAGGAGCAGAGATGAGTGAGACACAGGAATGCAACAATATAATTAATAGCAGCACTTCAATATTTAAAAATACACATGGTATCTTCAGTGCAGGTATGGCCTACAGCAGTGGAGATCACAAATTCCCCATATATTATTAATGGGTTTCAAATGAGTTTGCCCCTCACCTGGTGATGATAAGCCTCTCCTAAACAAGCAGATCTAGTCTTAGTCAATATTAATTTTTTTCGAATTTTATGGAAATTGCCAGAACTTACACTTTTCTTTAAGAACCCAAGTTCACTACCATGCCCTGATGAGGTGTCATAGTAGTAGTAAGCGTAATATTCCATTTGTTGGGGGGAAGGTTCCTCATAAGAGTAAAATTAATTAGTGCAAGAGCAGAAACAAAAAACAAGTTTTCTAAATGCCAGCCCTAAGTACTTTCCATTATAATCCCAAAACAGATAACCATTTCAATATGAAAATATGTAACAAAATCTCAATATGAAGAAATTACCTTCAATGCATTTAATGTTAGATAGTTTATTAAAAACTGCAAGCAAACATATGTCTTTCCAATATAATAGCAAAGAAAACTGATTTTCCAAATATGCACAAATACCATTCATTCATATAGGATTATTTTTTCAAAAGTAACTTTGGTAGTGATTTAGAAGGCATTACTAATTTGTAACACCTAGGAATGAATTTTACACTATATATGTTATGGACAGTGATGAGAAAGAAATATTAACGAAATGGAAAATACTGAACACAAAGGGAAAGACATTTTCCTTCAACTGGGGCCAGTCTACTCACCCCTGGAATTTACTCTGTCTAAAGTCTAATGTTCAATCCACAAATAGCACCAATGAGAGAAGACTGAGGACTCACAATGAGTTTGTGTAGCAGTGGGAGGGGCACAGTGAAAAACTGAGGAGGAACCAGAAACTGACTAGAAATACTTTGAGAAAGGCTAAATGACCAAAAGACCAAGACAAAGCAACTAAGTAAAAAAGTCTAGTTTACAAATTTGATAGATAAACAAGAAGATATATAAAGAAAGAAGAGTGAGGCTAGAACATACAAACAAATATTTGGCCCATGAAGCATGGAAAACTGTAACTGTTCAAAAGAGAAATCAAAATTTTAAAAGAACAGAGGAATGAAATTGGAAATGTATGCAAATTAGAAAATAATTAAGAAAAATGCCCAGAACATGTCAACCAATCTCTAAACAGTCATTAAGCATCTGCTTTGTGCCAGGGACTGTGCTAATTGTATGTGAATACAGACAAAAAAGCATTGATTGACTCATCACAGATCACCATCAGAGACTATCCCATAGTAAAAGCTCCAAATCATGTAGTGGTTAAAGATTACAATTTATCAAACTAACAATTCATAAAAGCAATCAAAAGAAAAATCTTCAAACTGGTGTTCCTTCATATTTGAAACTTGACTTATTCCATCATCATAAGAAATCCAGAAAGAGACTGATTAAATATACATCAAAAGCAAAAAAGTTCAAACCTTGGTACAATATAGTATATCTTGTAACCCCGATTCTAACAAGCAACAGCAACAACAAATAGACATTCAACAAAAGAGACATTTGAGTCATTTCTAAAAAAAATTGAATGGAATATTCAACGTGCAAATGAAATCAATTCTCTCATATCTATTGTTTGAAAAAGAAAAGGAGGCAAGCAGTAAAAGAAAGAACAGAAAGGAAACATCAAGGGGAAAAAATTTGAGCAGCTAAAGACTTAAGGAAAACAAAGATTCATGAGAAAGGAAAGGGGAAGAGTGGAATTACTATTCTAAGGACTGAATTCTGTGACATCTCACTCCCCTACTTCTTCATAATTGGAAGTTTTTTTCTACGAAGTTAAAGAGTGGGAAAATGAATGAACAGAGAGAGAAAATCAGAAACAGAGAGCTAGCTAATCATCTCTCATCATCACCATACTGTCGCCATAGCTGAACAGATGAGATGGTAATTCCAATCTCCTAACAAAGGAGAGAGTGGAAGAATTAAGATAAAATTAATGGAAAAGAGGAGGGATGGAATGGGTAGAGTTGGAGGTGGGGAAGAGAAAGGAAATTATGTCACTAACCAATATGCATATGAATAGGAAAGGGCAGTTAGGTGGCACAGTGGATAGAGTGCCAGGCCTGGAGTCAGAAAGATTCCTCTTCCTGAGTTCCAACCCAGCCTCAAGTACTAACTGTGTGAACCTAGAAACGTCATTTAACTCGTTTGCCTCAATTTCCTCATCTATAAAAAGAGCTGGAAAAGGAAACAGAAAATGATTCCAGTTTCTTTGCAACGAAAACCTGAAATGGGGTCATTAAGAGTTAGACACAACTGAATAACAACAACCTAAGTGGGAAGGTTTACATCTAAGAAGTTAACTGACTTTTACAGGACCATACAAATAGTATGTGTCAAGACTTGAATCTACTTCAAGACTGACTGACTTCCCTACTTAACAGGTAAAAAATTAGATAACAATTTCAAGACTATCACTCAATTTTGTATGGAATTAATGTATATATTAGCAAAACAGATATTAAACCTAATTGTGTTTCTAGGTCAGAAGTCCCTCTATGCTATAAACTGTCACTGATTTACCACAAAAAAAAAAAAAAGGAAGGGTAGGAAGAGGGTATATTTTAAGTTTTATGAAGCAAGGAGAGAGAAATGGGCTAAACAAGTACTAACTACATTTTCCTAGATAAATGGTCCTTACATACATCCCAGTCATAGCATTATTTAAAAACTCAGTTTCACAAACAATTTGGCTTCAACATAAAATGTGTTCTGTAAATCAGTTTTTCTCTTTTGAGGAGTAACTAAAGATTCTCTCTAAATCTACTGAGGCCACTAACCACATATGAGATGTTTCCTCCTAGATGTTTCATGACATTTTAGCAGCTATCATGTTATAACTAAGAGATGCTAATTGCAAACAACAAACAGTTAGCTGACATCTCCTCAGAACAAGCTCATTTAGTAAATCCCACCACTGGCTATTTACAATTTTAGGGTTTTTTTTTCTTTTATTCAAATGAGTTACTTAATTATATTGGACATCCATCAACTATCTGTTGCAAAAAAAATTTTTTTTAATCAACAAATTCTTGTTCTCTCCAGCTATCAAATACAAGTTCAAGATTCTATTATCACAGGTTAGTCAGACAGTATTCCACACTTTTAACTGCTTGTTTATGCCCAGGTCAACAAATGCATTCATTTTTTTCTTCCCTAAAGCCTTTGAAAAGTTATACTTTATTCTAATAAAAATTACTTATAGTTATCAATTTTCCTAAACTTTGTCTTTGATAATATTAAACTAGTAAAATTACCAAAATTGATTGGCTAATTTCTAACATTTAACTAAAATTTTAAAATCTCACAATACTTATTCCAAATGTTTTGTGTTATTAATTCTGTAGTTTTCTGTGTCAAAAAAGCTTACAATGACCAAATGCCATCTTAACTTACGGCTTTCCAGCGTTTTGTTTTCACTGAACAGTAGCTTCTCAGGTTACTAACTAGAAAATAGGAAATTGATAGACAGTAATAGGTTTTATACATATGTGGCAGTCTGTCTGACCTATGGCAAAAACAACTTATTTTTCTCAAATTTTAAAAATTTAAGAGTAAGAAAAGGAATGATGACAGACATCATTATTTTTAACTCCTCATTAAATTTTCAAATTTGAAAATCTATTTTTACCAGAGAAGGAACACGAGGTTCAATGATGAATACATGCATGCTAATAAGCAATGTCTCCAGCAGAAAAGAGATGGAAAAAGTTCATGAGTGATTTAAATTATCTACTGTGGAGAAATCCCACTTATTTCCCATAGGATTATCACTAATACTGCATTTTCTAGTTCTTATTGAAGTAATAAAGTGCATTCAATGATATCAACCAAAATCAGATTCAAATAATCTAAGAAGTTATTTCTCCACCACTCACTGTAGGCATAATGGTATTTTTAAACTTAAATCTTGTTTTCTCACGTCTGGTAGCATTATGAAAGGTATGTAACAAGGCTATGTAACATTTTGATTCTTTTCAGAACATAAGAATTTATGTATAATTAATCTATTTCCTGCAAAACATCCTTGGGACTATTAATATATTTGCCTGAAAGAGTAATTTGAACACTGGAAAGAAGGTTGAACAAGGCTTTTAAGTCTTACCTACTTTGCTACTATAACAACCACTGATGAAAGTCAGATTTACTGCTCCATCACTGATGTCATATTTGTTCAATTAAATGAAAGTGAAAAGGTCAAAAGACATATCAAAATAGCTTCTCCACAAGATGCCTATATCTGATAACGTCATGCTGACTCATTTTTTCCTTTGATTCATAA
Source organism: Potorous gilbertii (assembly GCA_028658325.1). NCBI lineage: Eukaryota > Metazoa > Chordata > Mammalia > Diprotodontia > Potoroidae > Potorous > Potorous gilbertii. The sequence continues at coordinate 10,282 of JAQQSK010013390.1, forward strand.
CCATTTTCTATGCTTCCCACTGTAAAAACAACTTTAAAAAAAAAAAGCTAACTTATTGTCACCTAAATATTTTCCAAGCAAACCTTTGACATTTTTAGGTAACAGGCATCAAATGATATTTTCAGCATCACACAATACATCAAAAAATTGTCACTGTACTATTAAATCTAAATCCCATGGTAACAATTCTCATTTTTAATTTTTGTACATTTCACACAGGTAACTACAGAAAGTACATTGCTTATATTTTTTTGCTTTACAAAAGAACCAAACTAGAAAAATCTACCCCTAAGCCTATGAACAAATGTGACTACAATTCACTTAAGCAAATGTACATTAGAGTGACATAAATAAAACATACACTTATTTTCTGCTTGGAAAAAGTAAAAAAAAAATCTAACTTCTCTGAGGTTTCTGCTACAACTTATGTCATATTAAAATGTATAAATAAATATTCTCCTTTGTATCAAATGTAAATATATAATCTCTCATTAAGGAAATACTCAGACGATCCACATTTAATTTTCTAAATATAACGCTTCATTTTTTCCATATTGTTAAGATTAATTTACATTAACACTTGTGAAATACTTAAAAGTTCATATTTAACTCCTTTTCATCTGCTTAGTCCCTTTTCCTTTGTCCCCATGAGCCCATTGCTCATTGGTTTAAACTAAGTTTCAGAATTCTGAATGAGCTTATTCTTCTGGGAATCATATAATTCTCCAAAAATGAATCTGATTGGGGGTGGAGCCAAGATGGCAGAGTAAAAAGATACACATACGGAGGCTGCCCCCTACACACAGCCCATAAAACACTTGTAGACAGGGACTCTCAACAAATTTTACAGCAGCAGAAGTAGAGAACAACAGAGTGGAGATTTCTAGCCCAGGGTAACCTGAAAGACCCATAGGAAATGTCTGTTGCACCGGACATGGAGCGCACAGCCCAGCACAGCCCTGGCTGCGCGCACACAGCTCATGAACATCCCTCAGGGGTGGAATCTCCAGCCGAGGAATCTCCCGTACCAGCAGCAGAGGGTCCTCAGATCCCTCAACCCACAGGTGCCAAAGGTCAGTGACTGGGTCTCTTCAGCTGTCCAGGAAGGGAGAAGGGCCTTCACATCTGGCAGGCGGCAGGAGTTCTCAGGGCAGCCCCTACAGCAGCCTGAGACCTTAGCTAGATCGTAAAAACCCCTGGGGGCATTGAAGAGTTGAGTCTTA
>JAQQSK010013391.1:0-11503 GCA_028658325.1 Potorous gilbertii
TTAATAAATATCAAAAATGAATAATTTATTTCATTGATGTTTTTAAGCATGAAATTACGCCAATACTTTAGGGCAGTTGACTCTTCTTTATAGTGAAAAAAATAGTAAAAGAGTTTTACCCAATATCCTTATTGATTCATAATAAAATGAAATTCAATATCTACAATAAAATGATTATTGGTTATATAATTCGAAACAGGCAAAAATATGATATTTTCATTTTTACTCAATTCAGGCTTCTGTGATTTCACTGAAGGTGACCATCACTTAAAGTCTTTAAGTAGATGGTATGGTATGTGATTTGCTTTGGGAAAAAAACAAACCAACAAACACAATGATCAATTATGAGACATCATTCTGTATAATAAGCCAACATCCCACAGGCCATTATTTTAGTTTAGTAGTGAAAAAATAAAATTCTTCAACATTTTTGCAAGTTTTTGTTTTGTTTTTCAATTTAGAAAAATCCCTTGTACAAGAGAAAATGGATTTCCTGAGATAAATGGAAATATGTGTCCTGAGAGACATGACTACAGCTGGATTGCATGAAACACAGAAAGAGTAGTCAGTGTTGAGACAGATTAGTAGGGTTGGAGGAATTACTTATGAGCACAAAGGATCTCCGGAGTCTTCTTGGTATTACCTTAGCTCTTGCTTGTTTCTTTTGACTTCACTTCTTACAAGTCTTCACCTGAAGACTTATTTAGACCTTTGAGCCTGAGAATGTTTTATGAAAGTTAAGAAACAAACAAATAAAAGAAACAAGCAAAAATAACCACATTTACACATTTTTGGAGACCTATTTTTCACTGGTTTTTGCTACCACTCAAACTGCTGCTATGCATGTCTTTTATATATGAAACTTTCTGACTGATCTCTTTTGGTAATAGCAACATTAGCTGACATTTATATAGAGTTGTAAATTTTACAAAATATTATATATATGTGCACACACAAGTGTACTTATCCTCTTCTTTCTCTCTCTCTCTCTCTATGTCTCTCTCTATTTCTGTCTATGTTTGTCTCCGTTTCTCTCTGTCACTGTCTATTTCTGTGTGTCTATCTGTCTGTCTGTCTCTCTCTCTGTATAATCACGTCTCATTTGGTTTTTACAACAACCAAATAAGATGGATGTTAATGTTATCACTACTAATTTTACAAATGAGTAAAACAAGAATTAAGAAGGTTATCATTTGTCTTTCATCACAAAATTAGTAATTGTCAGAGTTAAAATCAGAAAGATTGCAACCTAGGTCTTCCCAACTACACTACTAACAGTACCAAGGATGTTTCATGGGGTGGTTGGGTCACAGGTTAAGAACAGATTACGGTTTTGTTTTGTTTTTTTTGTACAGGAATTCAGAGAAGCATGGGAAGAGTTTGATGAACTGATGCAATAAGAAGTACATATAACTAAAATAATATACCCAATTACTCAAGTAGAATAAATAAAAATAATATAGGGAAGAAGTCAATCTCTAATGACCAATTTTATCACCTATGAACAGATGATGAAATATATTTTCTTCCTTTTGGGAGAAAGGAGAGGGGTGGTTATAGAAATGGAATGTAGTACAGATTATAAGTTGCTAATAATATCTTGACTAATTTTAATTTGCTTAGTTTTGATTTCTTTTCTGCTTCAAAGGAGGAATAGTCAAACAAGGCTTGTGCCATAAAAACAAAAGAAATCAGTAAAACAATTAAAATATACTTTCTCAAAGCCTCATTATTAATGATGGGGCTTTTTTAAAGTTTTTAAGATGATCCTATCCCAATTTACTTGAACCTGTACATATTTTCATGAAGATTTCTATTTCTGAAATAAATGAATCAGACTCAAAATGATCTGCTGAATATGAAAGTAGCATTTGAGGTTTTATATCATCACTTGGAGGTAGATCAATCAAATCACAGAAAACAGGGTCCCTCCCACAAGTAGTTCTAAACAGTCGACCAGTGATTTAAAATCAATAACAAACAATGTATACTGCTGCTACAGCCAATTTAATGTCTCTATTAAATCAATTAATCAGTGCATCAGCACTTATTAAGTATCTACTATGTGCTTGAAAATGTACAGACACCTACATTATGTCAGTCATGAAGAGAATTTTAGAAGACATCAAACTGCAATTATTTTGAGTGGTGACTTAGGGAGAAGAAATTGCCTATAGTCATCAGGGTAAAAAGAGGTGGCCTGAGAAAAATCTGGGAAAATCCTAACCTGTTACCATTTGTTAACAATGTTTTTCAAAAACTATAAACAATCACCTACACTGAGTAAGTATAACCATAAGCATTTCTGGTCATTGATATAATTGCTTACTCTCTCTACCATTGAGAGCAGAAATTTGGGCTCCATACCATGCTGTCTAGTTCTGTAAGCCTATGACCTTAGTTGGTCTTGGAGTCTGGAGCAGGACTAAACCTACAGGTGGGATGTTAAAGGCTATGATGAAGGAATGTAATGGTAGAAGATTAGTCTAATTTCAGAGATACATTACAGTAGATTGATGCAAGCTATTTGAATTATTTAGATTAGGTTTTTTTTAAAAATCTATGGATTATTGTTTGTGATTTTCTTAATCATTTAATTTTAGTAATAAGTAATGTAGTAATATAAATATTAGTCAGAAGAAATATTTCTACCAATAACTATAAAATGTGATCATCTTCCAAAAAACATTTTAATCCCCCAAATTTCAATTAGTTTTCATGCATATCAGTGAAAAGTTTTGTGACATTAAAAAAATTAATGAATTTAGTATATAACATGGATGTTAGTTTACAGCTTTAAGGTTATTATTTGTGTTGAGATAGTATCATGTCGTGTGTCCATGTCAAATATTGCACTTTTCTTGGTGAATATAATATAGCTGGAATTAGTTATTAAGACTGAATTAAATCAATAATTTGGCAGAACCATTTCTCAGGTAACATATGTCCTTGTAATTAAGCAAGGAAACTTAGTTTCCAATTCTAGACAAATTGTTCCTCATGACAACAATTTCTCTGTAGCCACAAAAAGACAGATGAGTGTAAACATGTTCTCAGGCACATACAAGAACACATTTATTAACTACTCTAATACACTTGACTTTATGATAACAATATACAGAAATGAGTAACTTACCAGAAAACAGACTGTGTTAAAAAGTTCACAAAGCAAAGTAAACCCTTAAAATACATTGGGAAGAATCTTCTGTCTTGCTGAAACACAGATTTTGCATTCAAAATCCTTTCTTTTTTGTCAGTTTTTAAAATTTGTTGAATATGAAAATCAGTTCTATTCAGTAATGCCTATGGAAAAAAAAGGAAAATCAAATCAAAGGGTAGTGATTTCTAAATAAAATTTTACAAGACATACATTGAAAATCACAATTCATTAATTACTAGGATTTATAATCAAGTTAAAGTTGCCAATGGGCTGACAATCTACAGTGATAGAACTGCATTAAAGGTATGGGAGGATATACAGACATTAACCAGTGCAACAATGAAAAATGTTGTTTTCTCACAAATAAACTGTTAAACTGTAATGTTCAAATGTGTCTCCAGTGATTTAGTTACACAGAACTTCCTTTAGGCATCTATTTCTTTTTCTTCCATATCACTTTGAATGAATGTATATTCATTAAGTATGGTTCAGTTCATCTAAAAAAAGTAATTCCCTGTGAACTTTTAACACATCAAGAGAATCAGATGAAACTGATAATGTTTTTTGAGGTACTGAAATATTCAGTGAAATGTGAGTTCCATAAATGTGTATTCAAATTCAGGATTAAACAGAGAAGGGAAGTACTAGTGTGCAAGTAGAATAGATGACATGGCATTTAGGAGACTACAAGGTAGTTAGGAATACCATGAAATATAATTTCAGACCTCAGGAGCATACAAGATTATCAAGAATCACAATTAAGTCTTCAGAACTCACTCACATGTTTATAAAAAAATTCCTTGATATATTCAAATCTTCACAAAATTTCAGCACAGCTTGCCTTTGACATAAATAGTTTCAGTTATTTTCAATGGCAGGCAAGGATGTCAGATAGTGGCATCCTGGCAAAGCACAGGAAGTTAAAGGAGCAACATATAGGTAAAGTCTCCTAGTGATAAAACTTGCCTCAAATTTTATTGCTAGGAAAGTAGTAATAGGTCAAAGTACATTTACTGGAAGGTCTGGAAGTAAAATGGCAAATTTAATCTAGATCATGTAGTTCTGGTGGTTGTGAATATAGTTCAAAATTGTCCCTGGTCCCAAACTATTAAGGAATGGTGTCCAACAATGTATACCTAGCCATAATATTAAGAAATCCTTGATAGCACACACTTTCTAGAACACTGCCTCCAAGCCAAACCAAATACCCAACCAAAATGGCTGTAAACAAATTCTTGAGCTGCAGAACCCACACAATGATGGAGTGAAGCAAATCTCCAGATCAAGACAGCCTGGAAAGTCACAGAGATTGTCTATTATGCCACTCAGGGCCAGGGCACAGTCCAATGTGGGCCACCAGTGCACAGAAGGGATCTAAGCAGGTCTTGGGGAAATGGAATCTCTCATAGCTATGGTGGTTTCCAGACTTCAGCACCCCAAAAACACCTAGGATGAATTGCAAGGTTAGTGAAAAAGTCTGTGGGATCAGTGCAGGAGAGCGGAGTGGTCTGGCCCCAGCCCCAGCATGGCAGAGGAACCCAGGACAGCCACAGCAGCAGCAGGGGCAGAGATAGTGACTGTTATCTCTAGGACCACAGATTGTGGAGGTATCAAGTGACCAACAGTACACCCCCCAATCCCTACTGGAAGCAGAGAACAACCTTAACAAATAGCTCAAAAGGCAAGTAAATAGCTGGGGAAATGAGCAGAAACCATAAAAAGAATCAAACTACAGAATTTTACTTTGGTGACAAGAAAGATCAAAACATGTAAACAGAAGAAAACAAAGTCAAAGCTCCTCCATCAAAAGCTTCCAAAAAATATTGTTTGGTCTCAGACCATGGAAGAGCTCAAAAGGGATTTTGAAAATCAAGTGAGAGAAGTAGAGCAAACATTGGGAAGAGAAATGAGAGTGATGCAAGAAAATCATGAAAAACAAGTCAATTGCTTCCTAAAGGAGACCCAAAAACATGCTGAAGAAAATAAGACCTTTAAAAATAGACTAACCTAAATGACAAAAGAGATCCAAAAAGCCAATGAAGACAAGAATGGCTTAAAATCAGAACTGGCAAGATGGAAAAGGAGATTCAAATGCTCACTGAAGAAAATAATTCCTTAAATATTAGAATGGAACAGATGGAAGCTAATGAATTTATGAAAAATAAAAACTAAAGAAATAAAAAATAGCAGACAATGTGAAATATCTCCCTGGAAAAACAACTGACCTGGAAAATAACTCCAGGAGAGATCATTTAAAATTTGTGGGACTACGTGAAAGCCATAATCAAAAAAAAGTCTCGATATCATCTTTTATGAAATTATCAAGGAAAACTGCCCCTGATATTCTAGAACAAGAGAGTAGAATAAATATTGAAAGACTCCATAGATCCCCTCCTGAAAGAGATCCCCAAAAGAAAACTCCTGGGAATATTACAACCAAATTCCAGAGCTCCCAGATCAAGGAGAAAATATTGGAAGGATTCACAAAGAAACAATTTGAGTATTGTGGAAATACAATCAGGATAACACAAGATCTAACTACTATTACATTAAGGAATTGAAGGACTTGTAATATGATATCTCGGAAGTCAAAGGAACTAGGAGTAAAACCAAGAATCACTTACCCAGCAAAACTGAGTATAATATTTCAGGGAAGAAATGGTCATTCAATGAAATAGTGAACTTTCAAGCATTCTTGATGAAAAGACTCGATCTCTATAGAAAATGTGATTTTCAAACACAAGAATAAAGAGAAAAAATGAAAAAGTAAATAAGAAAGAGAAATCATAAAAGACTTACTAAAGTTGAACTGTTTACATTCTGACATGGAAAGATAATATTTTATTTCTCACATAAGAGAGGCAAAAAAAAGCTATTTCAATGGAAGGGAAGAGAGAGGAGGCAAGAAGGAAAATGTGAAACTTTCATCAAATTTGGATCAAAGAAGGAATACTATGCATACTCTATTTGCTATGAAACTCTATATTACATTACAGGAAAGTAGGGGAGAAGGTGATAAGTGGGGTTTGGTGTGATGATAGAAGGGTAGGCAAATGGGAAGAGGGTGTAATTAGAAGTACATACTTTTGAGGAAGGAAATATTCAAAAGAGAGAAGAGAATAAATGGGGGGAGCAAGATAGGATGGAGGGAAATATAGTTAGTCTTTAACAACGTGACTTTGATAGAAGTCTTTTGTATAGTTATATGTGTATAACGTATATCAAATTGTTTGCTTCCTTAGTGGGGACGGGTGGGGAGGGAGGAAGGGAGAGATGTTAGAACTCAAAGTTTTAAAAATGAATAAAAAAATGTTTTTACATGCAACTGGTAAATAAGATATACAGACAATGGGATATAGAAATCCATCTTGCCCTCCAAAAAAATAAAGAGAATTGGAATAAGACAAGGAAGGGGTGTGTTAGAAGGGAGGATAGATTGGGGGAAAAGGATAATCAGAATGCATGCTGTCTTGGAGTAGGGGGAGGGGAGAGGGAGCGAGAAAATTGGAACTCAAAATCTTAAGGAAATTAATGTTGAAAACTAAAAATAAATAAATTAGAATTAAAAAAAAGAAATCTTGAGCTCTTTGCTACATGAAAATTCTCCCAAAGCTCTCAAATGTTTTGATTAATTCAGTATCCAAGTGATATGTATCTTACCTCTGTTCCTTTGATAAAACCAGAATTGGGAATTTTTGTCTATTTTGTCTGTGGGAATAACATCCAGGCCTATACTATTACAGTAGAAAATACACTGGTTGAAATATTCTCCAAGTTTTGCTACAGATCTTGTGCCTGATCCCCTTAACTGAAGCATTTTCTTTTTCCTGAGTCAGTGACTGAAATCAAAATTTGTAACCATAATGGTCAGCTATGTAGTTTCAGAAGAAATTGCTCAAAGGTATCACTCCTACTATACCAATAAACCTAGGATTTGAATAATTCCTTGGTACAAAATAGAAGGTTATGACAACCAACCAAATTAGAGAATAACCTCCATTAGATCACTTGCTGATATCTACGATGCCAATAGAAAACTATTGGAGAGATCTACAAAACAGTCCAACAATGACCCCATATGATTTTCTGTAAGTGGTGAGCAAAATATATGACTAGACTAGCAGATGTGGTGAGCAGTTATTTGAAACTAAAGAACTGCAGAATTTGATGGGAATTATAGGAATCATCTATCCGAACCACATAACAAGTGGTTATTTTTCTTAAACTTCCAAAGATGAACACAGTGTCTCAGTACTCAATTACACTTCTATATATCTGTAGTTAGGAAGATTTTTTCTTAGTATCAAGCCTTCCCCCAAGGGGCAATCTTCAAATAACTGAAAACAGTATTTCATTCAACCTCTGTTTGACCTACAGCTCTCCTCTAGGCAAAATATTCCCAATTCTTTCAGTTGATCCTCATATAGCATGATATCAAGGACCTTTACCATTTTGATTGCCCTCCTCCAGATGATGTTCAATTTAATAAAGTCCTTCCAAAAACATGAACACCAGAACTGAATGTGATATATCAGTGTGGTCTGACCAGGGCAGAAAGCAGCAGGGCTATCATCTCCATAATCCTAGACACTATGACTCTTAGTGTAGCATAGAATTGCATTGACTTTCTCAGCTATCACATTACACAGTTGAATAGTATTGAGTATATTGTCCACTAGACTTCAAGAATCTCATTTTTTTTTTCTTCAAATGATGACCTCGGACATCTTTCACTCTTTGGAATTATCCCTCTTAAGTTTCATCTCAATAGATTTTGTTTAATGCTCTGATTAATCCTGCCTATGAAGTAATATTATAGCTATCTCTCTGTTTGTTTATTTGAAAAGTCATGGCTTTCATGATTTAATTCCAGTCACTGATAAAAAAAAGATGTAAGGCACATGAATTGATGGAAGGGTTTGGCTTAAAATGATTTCATTGTATCATTGGGAACTGCACAATATTTTGGGAAAATCATGGCAAGCCTGTCAAGGACTGTGGGACAGTGCAGCACATTGATTTCCGCTGATTTGGGTGCTGTAAAATGCATAAGATTTTGTGAGACTTCTTTTGGTTTTACTTTTTTCTCTTTTTTTTAAATAAAACTTTGTTATACTGTGGTTAGCATGCTTGCAAGATGGTGACAATATATATGTTTCCCAAGAGACAAAAACTATAACTTTTTTGCATTGTAGCCTAAAACAAGGTACCACAATAAAGTGATCTTAAGTCTTTCATGAGATGGGTAGCACTTAAACAGTTTCGTTTTCCCCCAAAAGGGACAAAAAGCTCTATCCACAAAACAGCAAAACAATCAGAAACTGAAAGACAAAAAATTACATTCATAGGGCAATCATGCCTTTTTTATTCCTCTCAGAATAGACTCCTATGAAACAAAGAAATCAGATTAGTGTGAATCAGGCTCAACTTCCTAATTTGAACAAAGCCAGTAGAAAGAAGAATGACAGCAAATACACTGAAGGCAACCTTTCCTTATTCTATCATCAATATGTCTTTTTTCCCATTGCTGTTGGTGTGTATTGCTCGTAATAAAAAAATTTCAGAACCTAAGACTTAAATAATTATAGCATCTTTTTCTACCCTTCATATTGTAGTCTATTATTGTTTCCCTCATTTCAACAGTAAATGGAATCAGTAGACATATACACATATATGTGTATATACACACACAATTACACACATATACATGCAGTTCATTTCATCCTCTCTGTAAAAGAAGAGCAAACATAGATGAAAGATATGGGGAAGGGAAGGAAAATGTTCTATTCTTCCTATTCCTCTGAGAGATAAGTGATTCCTGCATGGCATGTGATATTATCCGAGATGAGCCTAAGTATGAAGATATAGAAGCGACTGCTACTATAGTGGTAAGTGTGTCATGTGTGGGCAGATATGCCATCCCTTCCCATTCCTCTGTAATGCTTCATTGGTATGCTCTGTACCTTCCTATTGCAATGCAAAACAAGTAATTCAGACTCACTTTCCAGGAGAATTCCTGTATAATTCAGAAACTGGATCTGATACTAAAGTATAAACTCTTTGACAGTCCAGGCTGTATATGATTTGTGATACTTGATCTAGGAACTAATTCAGTGCCTGACACATGGCACACAGTGAATTGGTGTTAAATTGGAGAACACATGGAATCGTTCTCATAAAGCAATTATTCAATAAATGCCCACAACATTCCTCACTATATACTTCCTTATTACTAATCCTGGACATTAAAAGTATTAATGTTAGGGTAAATTTGAAGTCGTCTTTTTTCCCCACATTTAGAATTACCTACTGAAATTTCTTCCTTTTTTTTGACAAGCTATGCCAAGGGAAGTTAAATATTAGAGAACAATAGACGATTTTAGAGTCAGCAAGCACTTGTGTAATTTGTAGCTTTAAAAAAGCAATTAACCAAACTTTAAAATCATCAGATGTATTTTATTCCATTTTTTTCTTCAGTGATGTTTTTCGAGAAAAACAAGGTTTGTCCTTAAAGAACAATAAAGGAAAGCAATTCTAATAGCACCCTAAATTTGTATATTATCTTATTACCAATAAGATAATTGGTCTCAGCCATACGTGATTAATTATATTTCTTTGTCCATTACTCTTGTTTTTAGGTAAATAAAAGTGGGAAAACTCCATGCTAGATGCAATCAAGTTACTCTTTAGGATCTTATTATTGCAGGCACTGAGAACTTAAATGACTTACTCATAGTCATACTTCTCAGATGCTTCAGAGACATAACTATCCCTCTAATGATTACATAATGCTACCTTTGTATATATTAAAGTACAGCAAATAAAATACCTCTTCTTTAATCCTTGGGATATTTTATATTCCAAAAGATGAATGAGAATAACTTGAATTTTAAAAATCTACATATGTTAAAAGTTTTTCAATGCTAAGTATTTCAATGCTAACTGGATCCACAAAATATTTGTAATATCTTCATCTTAACACAGTCATTTAGCAAAGTTCCTCCTTTGTATTCTAACCATTTTCCAAGAAGAGAAGCATCTCTGTATAACCATACACGGTTGAAAACATATTTTTGTATTGGGGAACTAAATAAAATATAATTATTCTTCTACTCCTTTTAAACGTTCTATTTTCCTTTACTTATGTAAAAGGGCCCTATCAAGGGAGTTTTCTTTTATATTAAGAAAAAAATAGGATTTACTTTCAAAAGATTATGAGTTCCAAATTTTTCTCCCTCCCTCTCTTCTAAAAATGCTATTCAATTTGGTATAGTTTATACATGTGCTGTCATGGAAAACATTTCTATATTGTGGGAAATATTTCCACAGTTACAGAAGAAGAAATAGATCAAATGGAAATAAAACCATGAAAAAGAATAAAGTGAAAAAATATTTGATCTGCACTCTGAGTGCATCAGTTCTTTGTCTGGACGCATTATATATCATGTACAGATAGCATTTTCCTTTATGAGTCCTTTGTACTTGTCTTGAATTGTTGTGTTAAGAAAAGCTAAGCAGTTGAACATCACACAATGTTGCTAATACTGTATACAATGTTTTCCTACTTCTGCTCATTTCACTTTGCAGCAATTTTGACAAGACTTTTCAGATTTTTCTGAAATCTTCCTGTTCATCATTTTTTATTGCAAAACAATACTCCATTACACTCATTTTCCACAGCTTGTTTAGTCATTCCCCAGTTGATGGGCATCCCCTCAATTTCCAGTATTTTGCCACCACCAAAAGGGCTGCTATGAATATTTTTGCACATGTAGGTCCTTTTCCTTTTTATGATATTTTTGAGATACAGATCTAGTGGTGGTATATTGATGAATCAAAGGGTATGCAAAGTTTTATAGCCTTTGGCCAGAAAGACTGGATGAGTTCACAACTCCACCAACAGTGCTTCAGTGTCCCAATTTTCCCACATCCTCTCCAATATTTATTATTTTTATTTTATTATTTTTTAGGAAATTTTCATTTTCTTTTTTTTTCTTTCTTTTTGTCCTATTAGCCAATCTGATTGGTATGAGGTCATATTTCAGAGTTGTTTTAATTTGCATTTCTCTAATCAAAATTGTTTTAGAGAATTTCTTCATATGCCTATCAACAGCTTTGATCTCTGCATATGACAACTATCTGTTCATACCCTGTAACCATTTATCAATTGGGGAATGACTTGTATTCTCAGAAATGTGACTCAGTTCTCTATATATTTGATAAATGAGGCCTTTATCGGAGATACTTGCTGTAAATATTGTTTTCCAACTTTCTACCTTCCTTTTAATCTTGCTTGCATTGGTTTTCTTTGTACAACAGCTTTTCAATTTAATATGACCAAAC
>JAQQSK010013392.1:0-11503 GCA_028658325.1 Potorous gilbertii
GTTGGACTGGATGGCATCTGATGTCTTCCAGCTCTAGACCCCTAACTTTGTGATCATTTAAAAACTTTGGTGATGCCTCCTCTTTTATTAAACCTTATTAAATCCTTATGAATACACTCATTGTCTTATTTCTCTCCCAGATTGCACATTTTTTTTAACTTAAAGATTTCACTCTACTTAAATGACTACATTATTGTATAATAGGAGTTTGAGAACTTCTTGATCAAGACTTGATTCACACCCAAGAGCTTTACAAGGGACATACACAGTTTTTGAGCGGGCAGATTGAGAGGAAGATTTGGGAATTATATGAGCTAAATAGCAGTGAAAATGGGGACAACATTATCCAGAGTTAGCATCACTGAGGTAAAGACAACATAAAAAAGCAGGGAGACAAAAGGGTATTTATTACCTCCTGGTTCATGGAAGGCCTTTTCTCCCTTCTTACGTTCTAAAGAAGTTCTTCTTAAGTGTGGCTCTCTGGCGGGCTCTGAAGTTCTGGGCATCACTCCTGAAGCTGCCACTCCTCAGGTGACTTTCTGTCCTGACTAAATGAGTTGTTTCCTACTGGTTCAGTGTCTCTGATCACAGCTGACCATTGCTTAGTACATAGTGATGGTAAAAGAATGTCCAGCAGAATGCACCAAGAGGTTTTACTGAAGTCGTTGAATGCCAGATAGTGTGTAGGTAGTTCACCATAGAACAAATGAACACATCAAGAACATAGGAATTGTGTAAGTATAGGTATGTCAGTTATAATAGCTAATGTTTCTAAGGCAAAGCATTCTTCATATATTATTTCATTTGATTCTCACAACTGTATGAGCCAGGTACTATTATTAGTCTTATTTTATAGCTGGGGAAACTGAAGTTGAGAGAAGTTAAGTGATTCACCAAGAGCTAGAAACCAAAGCACTTGAGACAGGATTCAAACTCACATTTTCCTGACTCCACATTCAGCTCTCCAGTCATTGCTTTGTTATTATTGAGTCATTTTCAATTGTGTTCAACTCTTTGGGACCCCATTTGGAGTTTTCTTGCAAAGACACTGGAGTAGTTTGCCATTCCTTCTCCAGCTCATTTTACAGATGAGGAAACTGAGACAAACAAGGTTAAATGACTTGCCCAGAGTCATACAGCTAGTAAGTGTGTGAGGCTGGATTTGAACTTAACTCTAAGTTAACTGCACTCTATCTACCCTGTCACCTCTTAATGTTGTCAGGTAAGGATGAGACTGTATGAACAGGCGTCATGAATTAGTCCTGAGTTAAGATGAGAGGGGAGGGGCATATAGGTCCCCAAAAGGCACTTCATTGGACTATCAAGCCAGAGAGTGTCTGTCCCATGGATTCTGGTACTGGCCTCTTGTGAAGTGAGATCACAGTATTTTGGTGGGCTGTCCTAGACAGTACAATTAAGTCCTAGACAGATTTTGTATGCAAGTCACTAAGTTCTGGGTCCCATAGCTTCTGAAAGGAATGACTCAATGAAAAGTGTTCGGAGCTTGATTGTAAGTTCATAGATCCCTAATAACTCATCTCCTCCCTACTACTCCTCTTTCCCCTGCTTTCCTCACACTATTTTTTTCCCTCCACTATCAAAAGCCAGTAAATGAGACTATGACTTACCCAACCCTAACCTCAGTGGTCAGGCAATTAGTCAGATCCCAAATCCCATGGATTTTCAAGCCCTCAGCATGTCTGACAACTCCTATGCTGCTTATTTGGAACTTAGAGGAGGAGATAACCACAGGTACAGGCTATTTTAATTCTAAGCTCATTTTAAAAAGAATAGTCAGGCTAATATAGTATTATATTTTACACTAAAAACACAAAGGGAAAAAAAACAATAAAAGAGAGAGCAATCCTTTCTATCTGCTTTCATTTTAAAGTGCAAATATCCTTGACATATAAGAGAAAGAGTAGAGCTCCTCCCCGTTTATGGTGATATATATATTCATGGCCGGACAGAAGAGTAGAGGGTACATGTGTGCTGGAATGATTGTTGGGGTGGGGAGGGGTGTTTTATTCTTTAAAAAATAACCCTAACCTATAATTTCACTGTGACATGAAAATTAGTTTCACAGCTAATTAGCATTCTGATATCAGCTGCTGTTACAGAAAGGATGAAAATTGAAAATTTATGATCCCAGATAGAACATTTAATGCAATGTTCAACTTGGGCTTATCTAACTGAATATCTAGTATCTTTCTCATGAGGCCACTTAATTGGTTTGATTGATGAGAAAAAAAAAGAGAGAGGGAAAGACATCCTGACCTGGTCTATGTTATCTCCCAAGACAACTGTCATTGGCATAGTTTGCCATTCTTTTCTCAAAGACTCACTGGTCAAAGAGCCTGGGCCACATGTTAGGTTTGGTTTAATCCCCTACCTGAAGCTAGGGAAATTTCCTCATGGATAACCTGGAAGACAGTCTCCATCTTTACATCTCTCCTCTTGGTTACAAAAATTCCCAATTCAGCCTGTTTCCTTCTCATAAGTCTAAACTGAACTACAGATCTTTGCAGCCCCCAAATGCCTCCTCTGTACTGATATCCCAGCTGGAGCTCCCAAGTAATCTGTGTTATCTATTTCCTCTGTTCAGTGTCCCTGTACTTCAGGGATCTTCTGATGTAATCTCCAAGTATCCCAAAGCAATAGATTAACCTGACCTACTATGGAAATATTGTAAATTGGCCAGTGGTACCAAGTCCTCTTTCCCTTCCCTTTTCACCTTTTCCTTAGGTTCAGTGCTTACTATGTGTCAGGCAATCAGTGCACTAAAGCCTGCAGATGCAAAGAAGAAACAAAAATAAAAATTTTTAAAAAGCTTACATTCTAGCGGGGGAGATGACATGAACAGAAGATTCTCAACAGATTCATTCAAGATAAATGGAAGGTCTTTTTAGAAGGAAAAGTACTAGGAGCTCAGAGGGTGGGGCCACTGAGAAAGCTCCCTGCAGATGGTCACACTTAAATTGAGTCTTGAAGGAAGCCTGAGATTCTTAGAGGCAGAATTAAGAAGGGAGAACATTTCAAGGAACAATAAATGCAAAAGTAAGGAGACAAGTTGGGACTCTTCTCTCCAGTCCTGTTGCTCTGTAGGATCTGTGGTCAAATTGCCAAGTGGTGTCCTCCAGGGCAGGGCATCATGGTGGCAACCACAATGGTCCATTCCTGCCTGCCAATCTCTTGAGTAGAAGACAAAAGGCAAGATTAAAGGAGAATCCTTGGGTTAGCTCAGAGTTGAACAAGTTACCCAGATAAGAAGGGGTAGAAGTCAGTCATTTAATAAATGAAATACAGGGAATGTAATTAATGACACTTATAAAAATGCCTTTTTATAAATACATATATTTTAATGCCAGGAAATTATTCACCCTATGACTGGAGAGCATTTATTTTTGTGATAAATGAAGTCACATATGCTAGAGTGAAAATGGACATGTGGTACACACACAGGAGGCACAATTTTTAAACTTGACTGATGCATACAAATGGCTTATCCCAGCTCTGGAATCATCTAATATGTCAGATCCAATAAAACCCAAAACCTTTTGGGTTGTACATTTGACGTTTGGCCCTGTCTAGAATTCTGATAATGTAAGATATATAAAGGATCAAGTGATGGCAGGAACCTCCTAGGTCACTTAGATAATTTCCTAGAGATGACTTTTTCCCCCTTTTTCATCAAATTACAAGGCTTTATTTTTTTCTTGAGATCTAACTTGGGATTTACATTGCTCCATAAACAGTTTTGTTTTTTGTGCATCTAATAAAGGTTACTCCAAAGTAAGTATGTCACATCTTTAAAACAGACTTTCTTTGAACAGACTATATCTAATCTATATACAAATACATATATACATTTATATATGTGTATGTGATATATATACATATATATATATATTAGTATACTCTGAAAAATTACTATCACAGACTGTATTTAGGTTTTTTGGGAGAATCCATCAATAAGCATTTAAGTACCTACTATGTGCCAAGTACTTCACAGGGACATAAATACAAAGAATCAAATAACCCCTACTCTTAAGGAGTTTGCTTGCATTCTAATGAGAAAGACAAGAACTTACATAAGTTCTTATGTGCCTTATGTCTCACATATTGTATATACTAATAATTCTATATATTCTACACGCATAATATATGCATTATGTCACATTTTATATATAGTCAATATATGCAACATATATTCTTTGTACAGAATAGATGTAAAAAGATATTTTATAGACATAAAATAGATATAAAAAGAATTACTATAAAGGGGATAGGGTAGAGGAATTTTCAATTGGTTAGAATCAGGAAAGCCTTCATGTAGAAAGCAGCACTTGAGCTTTGTCTTAAAGGAAAAGAGTAGAGTGGACTTCTAATTTTGTAAGGCAGATGTGATGAGGAAGTACATTCCAGGCATGTGGGACAGCCAGCAGAGAGATGAATGGAATGCCATATGTGAGGGATAGAGAGAAATCCAATTTGTCTAGATTACAGTTCAAGAGAAGAGGAGTACACAATGGAGCTTGAAAGATGGATTAGGGTCAAACTAAACAGAGGAGGCTTTGATTTATCCTAGAAGTAATAGGGAACCATTGGAGTTTATTTAAGAAAAATCTCTTTATCAAATATGTATAAGATGAACTTGGAATGGGGAAACTAAGCAGGAAGATTTTGCACTAATCTATGGGGGAGGTAATAAAGACTTGAACCAAGATAGTGGCTGCATGAGAAAAAAAGAGAAAAACAATTGTGAGGAATTCTGGGTAAGTAGAAATGATAACTGATTAGACAATTAGATAATTGTGAAGAAAAAGGAAGAGTTCACAATAACACTGAGTTGACCCTAAAAGACCCTAAAAGAATGGAACAAGAATGTCTTTGACAGAAATAAGGAAGTGTGCCAAAAGGAAAGGCTTGGGAGGGTGTGTGTGTGTGTGTGTGTGTGTGTGTGTGTGTGTATGTGTGTGTGTAGTTCTCTTTTGGATATTAAAATCTGAAATGTCTCTGGAGAATCCATTTGAAATGGTCAATAGGCAATTGATGATGTGGGAATGAAGTTCAGTGGAGATATTAGGACTGGATGTCATCTGCATGGAGATAAGAATTAAAAACATGGAGCTGATAAGTTCATTGAAAAAGACAGAGAATGTGTGTTGTGAGAAGACAACCCAAGATAGAGTCCTAGAGAAGATTCACCATAAAGGTCATAATATAGATCAACAGTGTCACATTCAAATAGAAACAAAGACCATTAATCCATAATAAAGATCCCTGTGGGCTATATATTGAGTTTGTTTTAAAGTATTATGTTACCTACGTTTTGTTGTGTTTTTATTTCTTTTGTTAAATATTTCCCAGTTACATTGAATCTGGATGAGGTTACATGTGGGCAGTGGGCCACATGTTTGATGTTGATGATGAACCAACAAAAGAGATTGAGAAGTCAGACAAGAAGGAGAAGACCCAGAAGAGAGTAATGTCACAAAGACCCAGAGAAGGATTATATATCTATGGTTTCATTGGTATAGAAAACTTCTGATGAAGAAACTCCCTCCTCCTTCTCCTTCTCCTTCTCCTTCTCCTCCTTCTCCTTCTCCTTCTCCTCCTTCTCCTTCTCCTTCTCCTTCTCCTTCTCCTTCTCCTTCTCCTTCTCCTTCTCCTTCTCCTTCTCCTCAACTTATAGTCTAAGAAAATTTGTCTTGGTCACTGAGAGATGAAATGGCTCACCCAGGGTCAAAATCCAATATGTACCCAAGGAAGATTTGAACTGGAGTCTTCCTGATTCTGATGGTAGCACTAGGTAGCTTACCTCAGGTTTTTTAATAAGCTATATTTGATGTGAAAATTTGACCTATATATCAATTTGATATATGTCTCTAACACTCTATTATATGTTGGTTTACCTTCGTTTCAAGGACTGATGACTTTATCATTTTGGGTCTTTCTTTCATCAACATAGATCATAACTCCTCCATGTCTTAGTATCCAGTTATTTTGACTGTTTAAGCCAAAATAAAGAAATGAGATCATCACCTGGTAATCAACCTTCTGATGATAAGCCTCTGCAAAATTTTCCAATCCAGTCCTCAGACAAAAGAAGGCCAAAAAGACCACCCTGAGTTCATATCTAATGTCTTTCAGATGAATAGGACCTGTTAGGATTTGTGTTTTCAAGCACAGCCTTTAACAATGGAAGTTACCTCTGTGACATGATGAGACACTGGAGAAGTACTTTGTCTTGTTACTTTCCTTGTGCTTGTTCCCCAGTTGTTTCATGAACATAAGTATTGTCTCTTCAACTAAATTGTACAGTCCTTCAGGATAGGCATCAGGTCTTGAAACTCTTCCATTGAAATTCAATATCCCCTAGCACATCACTGGACACAAAAATAGATGCCCCCATGACAGTTGTAATGAATTGAATTGTATCGAAAAAGAGTCTCTAGTTTTGCCTAGGAAACATGTTATGTAAAATTTTCCCCATACAATTATATTCATTTGTAGTAACAAGATTATTTTGGGCCATGCTGAAAAATAATTTTAAACATGAATGAAGCATTTCTTCCTCATCATGAAATTGCTAAGCTTCATGCGAACTATAAAAAGAACATTACTTTGAAAACAGCCTCTTCTAGGTTATGGTACTTATGAGACTTATTGTAACTGTCATTTGGCTATTTCTGTTTTAAAAAGGGCTAATGCAGATTTCTATAATAGTATTTTTTAAAGAGTAATTAGCATCTTTAAAATAGAATTCGTTTGTATTACTCATCACAACTTGTGGAATTCTGCCAAGAGCACAACCAAGAGACCAAGGCTTTGTCTAGACAACTGAAACAGCTGGGCTCTGGCAATGTTGATATAGGCACTCCATCCAACTCCAAAGTCTAGTCACAGAATCTGAGAATCCCAGAATTAAATGAGACTTCTGTGATGATCTGGTTCAAACACCCCACACATGTAAAAATGGCTCATAAAACACTCCTCACGAATAGTTCTCCCTTTCCTCACCCCACTTCAACATGTATACATCTAATGATAGAAAAATTGTTATCTATGGAGACAATTCTTTCCTCTGAGACATTTTATTGTGTAGTAAACATATTGGCTATGGAGTCAGAAAGACCCTTTGATATTTCCTAGCTATGTGATTGCCTCTACAAACCTCTTTCCCCATCTAAATAATAGGATTAATCATATCAGTAGTATCTACCTTACAATGTTTTAAGGAGATTCAAGACAGATAACATATATGAAAAATTGTGAAATTATAAAAGAGCTCCATAAAATCTTAATTGTTAGAAAAATAATCCTTTATTTGTTAAACATAAGATGAATAATAATTCATATAAGGAGTGTTGGAGTTTTTTCTCTTTCCTCCTCCTATCTCATTAGTACTTGAGTACTCCCAATATTTCAGAGGATCTATGATCATGTCAAAGTGGTGTCCTCTGTAATGACACAGATTACAACCAACCCATCCATCCACTGTGAACCTAAATGACTCTCATTCATGG
The DNA here is from genome assembly GCA_028658325.1 of Potorous gilbertii. Taxonomy (NCBI): domain Eukaryota; kingdom Metazoa; phylum Chordata; class Mammalia; order Diprotodontia; family Potoroidae; genus Potorous; species Potorous gilbertii. The sequence goes on from JAQQSK010013392.1 coordinate 7,530, forward strand.
TCTCCTAGTGACTTCCATAGGAAGTCTTGCCCCATGTACTGGATAACTTTCCCTAGGACTTTTAACACACAATGAATATTGATACTGCAATTGATCTGTCCATCTTTTAGTCTTCACTCTTACTACCTGACCACACTACCTCCTTTTTCAATTCATAGATCTCATGAATAATACAATTTTTGTCATTTTGTATATAAGTCATACTTGGTAATTCATTGCAGCCTATTTTTGCCTACCATATGTTTTACCATTGCCCTTTGGGTCACTCACAATTTTAATTCCTGAGATTACTGTATTCCATAATTGGAAACCATATGGCTACACTCACATCCTCAAATGGATCTGTGATCTCATCAGTGTGCACATTCCCTCCCAAGCTACAAATCCTAATCCATCCAAGCTTGCCCATCCTATAAGTCTTGGGTCTGTGTCCTCCTATAAGTTCACCACAGGCCATCTATGGACTATGTGTCTTCACTGATTTCTTAAAATATAGTGTGCTTGTCTCAAGGTATTTGAGTGATAAGTGGGGCTAATAATGGTGAGCAATTGAAGAAGAGAGTGACAATGAAGTGTTTACAAAGGACAAGGGGTAAATGGGGAAAAAAGAAGAAATGGGTGGAGGTGGGTTAAGTCCCTCATATTGCATTCAGGAAATTGGTATAAAAAGATGAAACTATAGCACATGACTTTGCCTGGGAAGCTGGTAGACCATATGGAAGTGCCTAGTGATTCAAGGGAGTGAGAATAAAAAAGTTAGTCCAGTTCCATCCTGTCTCCCTTACACCAGCAGGAAGAAACAAACTAAGATAGGCCTTGAAGGTGAGGAATTCTCTGCTAGTGGAGTCCTGATACTTGGGGTTATTTGAGACTCCAACAGCATACACACAGGTTTGACCAATAATCACTCAAATGGAACTGTAATCTTTAAAGAACTTTATTTGGATGTTCCCTCTAGATTGCAACCCATCCATGCCTGGCCATTTTGAAAGCAATGTTTTAGGTCCAGTGCATTGTAATCTGAAAACAGAAATCTCGTTTCAACTTGTAGTCTATGCTGGTTTTCCTCCATTATGGTGTCAAACATCTTTGGCAACTTTTTAATGTTTTCCATCTTATAAGATGTTTATAATTGGAGAGTTGTTGAACAAGATTCTCTCTGTTAATATATCTTTCAAGGAAATTTAATGATTTTGATACATGATTCACAGAGAAATTTTTGGAAGAAAGCCTTTAGGGGTATGTTTTATTCTAACAAATCAAATAAATTTTTAAAAATCAACATAACAAGTATAGTGGGATTTGAAATTTTGGATTCTTTGCATGTTTCAGTCAATTTTGTGTTGATAAAGAAGTGACTTTCTGTAGAATATTACTTGCCTCTCTGTTACCTACTAATCCTAATAACTTCAAGTATACCTTCAATGCATACATAGATAATTCTCATAAAAATTTATTGCATGAGAGGAAGAGGAAAGGAAAGCAATAATCACTTAAATAGCACCTACTGTGTGCCAGGCACTGTGCTAAGCACCTTTACAAACACTATTTCATTTGATCCTTTCAACAAACCTGAGAGGTAGGTGTCATTAATAGATAGGAAAATAAGTATATTGGTTGGTAGTTGTTGATGTTCCCTTTTCTCCTTTTTTCTCCCAGTTGTAATAGAGTCAATTCTTGATGCCTACATAACTATCACCTCCAGCATGCATAGCCTTTATGTATACTAAGTCTAATCTTATCCCTTTTTCCATTTTTATTTTCTTTGCTGTCATTTATATATTCTCTATATGTCCAGTTGGGCTGAGATATTAGATGGTACAAAACAGTTTACTACAAAATTCTTTGCAGATCTTTTCCACATTTCTTTCGTTTGTGGTCTGTTATAACTTTAAAGAACTTTGTTTAGTTATGAGTCTTAGAACAAACTTTTTTCTTTTTAAAGTGGTTTCACTCACAACTCATAATCTTTCATTATCCTTTCCCAAACACAAGCAAGTCGGTATTCTAAACCACTGCTGCACTTAGCTGTCATATCTTTCTGCTTGACAAGTCAACTATTTGCTGACTAAGGCAATTTTTAGGCCTTTTGGGTCTCCTAGTTTATGGATTCTCATCACTTAAACTTTTGTTTGAGATGATTACAGTCTGTCTTCATCTTTCCTTCCATACATTACCCACTTTTCACTATCAATAGCTTGTGTGAACAGATCTGGATTAAATTTTTTCAATTGTACATTATATCTTTTCATGATTTTAATTCTTCCAGCTTTGTCCTAATTTCAGTGTTTGTTTTAACAAGTCAATAAGGTGACTACACAGAGTATTAGGAATGACACCGATATCAGTAATGAATTGTATCCTGTCTTTGAAAATATAATCAATTTCATTTTTATGTTGATCACTATGTCTAATTCTTGCAAAGAAAGTATCCATGATATGCACATACAAAGTTTCTATGTTGTTTATAATCCTTATTCTTTACCAATGTTTCCTAGCATATTAATTTCCTTCCCCACCTATTCCCACCCTTATATTTAAGTTACCAAGAATCAAAGTGTATGATGATGTAGGGAATTATAAGGCATTCTCAAGAGAATTTCTTTAGCTCTTCATGGATCTCTCTACCTATAAAATTAATTTTGGTACATAAGCTGTATTTATTTTCAAGTTGGTCTTTTTTTGAGTATTTATCATGAACTCTGCTATGTGAGATGGACAAATATTCCATGAAATGATGTTTCTTGTTACCCCTATATGTATAACATTAACTGCACAAACTCTTTTATTTGACAACAGAATGGATTGTGGAGTATATTTTCTTCCTGTACCTCTGTATTCTCATTAGGCCCTACACAAGAAATTACATTTGCCCCACTTCCCTCACCTCACCTGTGCTACTGGTCCCATAGCTTACCACCATGTTCTGCCTCCTCTTAGGTTTGGAGGTAGGGGGAAAAGGTCAAGGGTTTTTAGCAGTGTTACCAGGTTATGAAAAGAATTTTCTAAGTTATGAACTGTCCCCTATCTCTGTGTGAGTGTTCCCAGTTGGGGCTGTCTTCTATAATCCATACCTTAGTACCAACACCATGTCATTTATAAAGGATGCCTGGTATTCCAAACCTTTCCTACACCTGGTGAATTTTCCTCAGCCCCATCCAACACTATCCTCTCTCTAAGGTGTTTCCACATAGGTCTGAAGGTTTTCCCCCCATTTCTACAAATAAACACAAATGCATACATCCGTTCAACTAAATTTGCTCCACGTAAGTACTTTTTAATATTATTTTTAAGGTATCTACCATAGCATGTGAGAATTTGAGATTGTCTTGTTTTCTGAAGTTTCAACTAGTTTTGAGGATTTTTTGTAAATAATTCTGTCATTTGCATGTAATGATACTTCATCTCTTTTTTTATTAATAGTATGTTATCTTTTCCCCAGTTACGTGTCAAGAAAAATTTTAACATTCATTTTTACAGATTCTGAGTTCCAAATTTTTCTCCCTCCTTCCCTCCACTCCCTTCTTCTGAAAATGGTAGGCAATTTGATATAGCTTATACATGTGTTATCATGTAAAACACATTTCTGTATTAGTCACAGTTGCAAAAAAAGAAACAGATCAAAAGAAAAAAAAACACTAAAAGGAATAAAGTGAAAAGCAGTGTTCTTCAAACTGCATCTAGAGTCCATCAGTTCTTAACCTAGATGTGGATGGCATTTTCCTTTGTGGGTCGTATGTACTTGTCTGGGATCACTATGGTGTTGAGAAGAGCTGAGTCATTCATAGTTGATCCCATAATGTTGACACTGTCCTAGGCTTCTTGTACAAAGGACTGCTGGTCCTGGCTGTTTACCTGGTTCTGCAATGATTTTGGCAGCTTCCCTGGTGCTGATCCAGGGTACTCATGATAGTGTCTGGCATGTGAGGCGGCTGGGGGTGTGGGGGGATGTTTCTGAGTTTCTCCAGGGCTAC
>JAQQSK010013393.1:0-11502 GCA_028658325.1 Potorous gilbertii
TAAAGAATGAGACATATGGAAATTTATTTGACTTGATTATACATATTTGTTGCAGGGATTTTTTTTCTTTGAAATTTTAGAAAGCAGTGGAAAAAATAAATGGTCATTAATTGAAAAAATAAATGATTTTGTAAAAACAGAAATGAAGGAAAGAGAAAAAAACCAATTGACAGGGTATTAGGAGGTAAGAATGACTTGCCCACCCAATATGTTTCAGAGGGAGAAGCTTGAATTTTTAATGACTCTAAGGTTGACTCTGTATTCCTTACATGGACATGGTCCAAAGCTAGAAGAAACCTTTGGGGTCTTCATGACCAAATCTCCATTTTATAGATTAATAAACTAAAACCCAGAGATTGACCAGGGTCACACAGCTAGTAAGGATCTGAGACAGGTTTCAAACCTAGTTTTTCTGGACTCCAATTCTAACACTTGTATATGCCTTTGGCTATATTGATAAAATATTTTCCACATAACAAAGTAGTGGCCTCATTTCTAATGTGTCCAGGACAAGATCAAGAAAAATGAATGTCCATGATTCCTTCTTCATGCATCATTAGTGTCCTGAACATAGAATGAAGTGTGCCCCAGGAAATTATATGCTAGTGACATTGTGGTGTGTCAGGGGAGAAAGCTGAAAAGAAATTCATGACAATTAAATTTTCATACATCGGTGCTCTCGTGATGAATTAAATAACCATACACCAAATGAAGGAGAAATGTGAGTGCCTAAGAGAGAGGAATATCAAAGTAGGGTTTGTCAGTTGTATGGCACAAGCTCAACACTCCCTCTTTAAAGGTATGTTTCAACAGCTACAACAATAAATGACCTTTAATAGACATGATGGAGAAATGGGCAGAAGGGCACTATGACTATTTGTGAACAAAAGTGGACTATCCATTCCTAGAATGCCTTAAGAACAGGTAATGCCTTACAATATTTAGAATACAATAACAACTTTCCTGCTTGCCCTACAAAAAATAAAAGAGCAGCTTACAAGAAGTAGGGTGGTACTTTGGAACAATTGCAACTTAGAGTCATAGATTCTGCCTCCACTATGGAAATTCCCTTTTGACATGACTTTTATTGACCTCTAGCTTCACAAAAACTTGTCAAGGGAGCAGGGCCCTGTTAAAGACACAGAGACAGAGCTATAGATGACAGAAAGAGATGATAGGAAAAAATAATACATGGACAGAGATGATACATATATATACATACATACACACAGATATATGTAGATGATAGGTAGCAGATATTATAGGACTGTTCCATGACACTCAGCAGGAATTTGTTTTGTTTGTAAATATTTGTTTGTTTTTTAAGGGTTTTGTTGTTGTTTTGTAATTGGAGAAGGGAGATAGGGATAAGATTTTTTTTTTAAGATGAAAGAAATGGAGGGCAAAAGCCAAAATGGGAGAGGAGAAGCACCCACCTGCTGGAGCTCTCCTCTCAAAACCCTTAAAATACTTGTAAAAAATGACTCTAAACAAATTCTAGAGCAACAGAAATCACAAAATGACAGGGAAAAAAAAACAGATTTCGAGCCCAAGACAGCCTGGAAGGCCAATAGGAAGGGTCTATTATACCGGACTAGGAGTGGAACACAGACAGGACCAGAGCAGGCTTCAGGATGCTGAATCACAGGCAGCTACTGCAGGTTTCCAAATTTCTCAACTCACAAACACCAAACTCAGCTTCAAAGGTCAGTGAGAAAGCTCTTTCACCTGGGTGAAAGGGAAACAGTCTGGCCCCAGCCACAGGGAGGTGGCAGCCACTGCTTATCAGCAGTTGTTTCTGGAACTCTTGGCCTACAGACCTAGGGAAATTGAATGGCTGATCTGGGTCTCCGTCCTGAGTGGCAGTCCTGGGGTGAGGAGGAGTGCTGGCATGGCAGAGTTGATGGCAGCTGTGGAGAGGGAATCCTACTGGCAGATCCAAGACAGAAAAAATTGCTTGGGGTTGCTCACAGACCAAAGTGCAGGCCAGGAAAGCAGTAAGCACCTCTCCCTTGACTATGCCACATTGGCGGAACTAAGAACTTAAAGGTCTGTAGAGATATTTCAGAGAACAGCTGCACAAAACTTCTGAAGCCTGGAGCAGTATATCCTCCACTTGTCAAAGGTCTCAAAAGTCAGGTAATTGACTGGGAAAATACCTAAAAAGGGGGAAAATATAGGACTATAGAAGGTTACTTTCTTGGTGAAAAGGTATTTTCTTCAATCCTTTCAGCTGAGGAAGAGCAAATCATACATGTGGAGGATAATGGAAAGGTTAAGACTCCTCCATCCAAAGCCTCCAAAAATAAAATATTAAATCATCTCAGGCCATGGAAGAGCTCAAAAAAAGACTTTGAAAATCAAGTAAGAGAAATGGAGGAAAAATTGGGAAGAGAAAGAGAGTGATGCAAGAAAATCATGAAAAGGGAGTCAACAACTTGCTAAAGGAGACCCCCCCCCCCAAAAAAAGGCTGAAGAAAATAACACCTTTAAAAATAGACTAACTCAAATGGCAAAAGAGGTTCAAAAAAGTCAATAAGGAGAAGAATGTATTATAAAACAGGATTGGCCAAATAGAAAAGGAGATCCAAAAGTTCACTAAAGAAAATTGTTCTTTAGAAATTAGAATGAAGCAGATGGAAGCTAATGACTTTATGAGAAATCAAGAAATTATAAAAGAAAACCCGAAGAAGGAAAAAATAGAAGGCAATGTGAAATATCTCATTGGAAAAAGAATTGACCTGGAAAATAGATTCAAAAGAGATAATTTAAAAATTATTGGTCTACCTGAAAAAAAGAAAGAAATCATTGAAGCATTTTTTTTAAATGCATAAAAGAGAAGAGAAGGAAAGACAGAGAGGATAACAAAAATAGGACAGATTCAAAAGTTACATGTTGAATTTATTATTTTTTTAAAAAGCAAGATATATATATGTGTGTATATATGTGTATACACATACACATATATACATATATATATATATACATATATATATTAGTGATTCCGTTTCAGTTTCACCTATAATTCTCTTTTCCATTTGTAATGTTAATGTAAGGTTAGTGGTGGGGGGGGAGAGGGAAGTTAAAGATCTTCCCTGCCCATTAATAGGCCTCAATACCTTTTGATATTTTCCATTGAGTCACTGGGTCAGAAGGTCATGCCTTTTAACTCTGAAAGCTTATAAATACTCTGAGGTGAGGTTTGGAAGCGTTTGTTTGACCAGATGAGACCCTGAGGAGCCACTAAGGAGTACCCGGCTTTGAAAACCCAGATATCGGCATTTCTCTCTCTGTTAACTATGTATGTATGTTATGATCAAACAGTTGGAAGCCCTGTCTGTTGGTCTTTATTTCTCTCCTTATATTTTCTCTGTTGGTATATGTGTTGATTAAAATGATTGTTGACCCCTCAAAAGTTGCTTTCCTTTTAGAAAGGTAGACCTAAGAACCTGTACAGTAGGCCCTCCTACCTATGCTGGCATCCTTGCTGTTACACCATTCAGTTGTTGATGTTCAGTCATTTCAACCATATCCACCTCTTTATGACCCCATTTGCAGTTTTCTTTTTTTTTAATTATTTTATTTGTTTTCAGTGCTCTACAATCACTTCCATATATCTTAGATTTTTCACCTCCCTCCCTTCCCTCCTACCTTCCCACTCCCTCCTTAAGACAACATACAGTTTTATATAGGTTCTACACTACACATATGTTCATATTAAATACATTTTCATCTTAGTCATGTTGCATAGAAGAATTAAAATGAATGGGAGAAATAATAAAACAAAACAAAATACAAAAGAAAATGATCTGCTTCATTCTGCGATTGAATTCCATAGTTCTTTCCCTTGATGTGGAAGTATCACTGCAATGAAGTACTAAGTCTACCAGAAAAATTCTTCACACACTGTGGTTGTTGCTGTGTACAAGATTCTCCTGGTTCTGCTCCTTTCACCATTTGGAGTTTTCTTGACAAAGATGCTGAAGTGGTTTGCCATTTCCTTCTTCAGTTCATTTTATAGATGAACTGAGGCAGAGTTAAGTGACTTGCCCAGGGTCACACAACTAATAAGTATCTGAGGCTGGACTTGAACTCAGAGAGATTTTTTCCTTCTACAATATAATTAAAATATTTACTTCATTTGCTGTTTAAGTTCATGAGAAAAATACTTAAAAATAAAAATACTGCAAAACTGAACTGTGAGTTGTTTCTTTCTGAAAAGTAAACAAAACAAAGGTATATCTCCCTTTGACCTTGTGACATAAAGCCATAAACATCTAACCATTTATTGTTCTCCGTGTCCAAGACCTCAGGCAATGTACTACACAGCCCAATACACAAGAATCTCACAGGGAATTATGCAATCACAAAGGTATATTTCTCTTTGACCTTGTGACATAAAGTCATAAACACCTAACCATTTAGTGCTCTCCATGTCCAAAACCTCAAGCAGCTTGTTACATAGCCTAATACACAAGAATCTCACAGGGACATATACAATCGTATAGGGAAAACTACCCAGAAACACAGGAAGAGGTCTCATTTAACTCTTTTGTTCTCCCTCCCTTTTAAAACAATCAACTCTATAACTTCAGTTTAAAGAATCATTCTATTATACATATTTTGTTTTATACATGCATATCCCCTCATTTTATAGAAGAAGAAACAGGCACTGAGACATTAAGTGACTTGCCTAGAGTCCCACAGCTAGGAAGTATCTGAGGCAGGATTTGAACCCAGGTCTTCCTGATTCTACATTCCACCCTCTATCCATTCTACCTTTGGGTGTTCTCTTTGCTCTCACAAAGTGTGCCTCCTAATATCTGGCAGGAGATCCAGTTCTCCCTGGCTTTCAGTTTTAGTAATGTAATCCCAAGCCAGGGACCTCCTTCCACTGTGACCACTCCCTTTTGACATGACTCCTGCTGATCTCTGGCTTCCTCAGAGTTAGTCCAGTGTTACCCCTTCAACGTTATAAAAATTTCAAGTCACCAACTAAAGGTTCTAAGATGGTAACTACAAATTTTGACACCTTTTCTCTTTCTCAATATTTGTAAAACACTAAACACAGTGAGTACTTCTTATCCTGCACCCTCTCACATGTACTCTGTGATCCAGAGACATTCCTTGCTGTTCCTGAACGTACTGTGGCTTGTCACTGACCATTCCCCACAGGAGCAATGTCCTGCCCCTTCACTGAACCTTCTTAGTTTCTCTGGCTTCCTTCAGGACTCAGTGCCAGTCCCACCTTCTGTAAGAAGAAGCCTTTGCTTGTTGCCCCACGGCATCCCACTATGCCTTCCCTCTGACATTAACTGCATTCCACCCAGTTACACATCTTGCATGCACACATTTGTTTGCATATGTCCCCCCACCAAAGTAAACTTCTGATGCTTACCACCTATGTAAGCATAGGCATAAGTGCACTACATAGGTAGTAAGCATGCTACTAGGGTAGAGTAAATAACCTTGTATTTGCCTGTCCTTATATCCCTACCTTAGTGCCTTCAAATAGTAAATTCCTAATAAAGGCTTATTGACTGACCATCTCCAATGTCCAGAAGACTTCCCAGAATACTATGACAAAGCAAATGCTGGTTGATCGATTTGAAGTTGTCATTCCTTTCCCAGTCTGCACTGGAAATTTTAATATAAGACCCCAGGGTCCTTCCAACTCTAAAATTCAGTGATTGTAGGATTCTCATCTAAGAATTTCTCATGAATTCTCATAAACCACAGTTAGTTTTCTTATTTTCAGATTACAAATGAGAAGATAAATTATAGGGGAACATTTGCCCGGGGTCCTGCAAGTCACCTTCAGATACAGCTATCAAGGCAATCTTCTCCCAGCCACTGGCAAGATTCTCCAGGCAGCCCTCAGAATCACTGTATGACCACCTGATCCAACCTCCCTCCCACAGCCCCCTGCCCTGGTGGTTCTGTTATCCATACTTTACAACACAAGAAACTGAATTACAAGCATTTCATCCACCCCCACAGCAACCACCTCCCACCCCATCCCCCAACCTCCCGATTTAATAACATCACAGAATGGCAGTAAGGACCTTTGTTTTCTGACCTGGTCCCTGCAATCCTCAAACCACCTATTGGATGGATAACTTGCATGAACTATTTTCACCTTTACCCCTGACTCCTCCTGTGTCATGCCACAGATTGGCTTTACAATCTCTCCAGGTCGCTGCCAATGCCATTTCACTTACCACCCCATCACAGTCCTGTAAACAAAGATGGGGGTGAAGAACCACCACTATGGTATAATTTGCATAAATTTACGCTGAAGTTCAAGAATTCAAAGCTCTAAGTAAATAGATTAAAGCAATTATGCCAAGTTCCTTCCTGACACCAAATGTCAAGCACATATGAAATACCTTGCAGGTCGTTGATAATCATAGCTTACATTTATGGGATAAATTAGGTTTTGTAAAGTGCTTTCCTTACAGCAACCCTGTAAAGTGAGTAGTAAAAGTACGATTAGTCCCATTTTAGAGAAAAGAGGAGAAGCTCAGAGAGTTTTAGTGACTTGTTCCGAGTAGGTAAATAGCAGAAATTCTGTTCCTGAACTAAAACACTGGAATTGTTAAATAGTGAGGTGAGGGAGAAAAAAGTATCTAAGGTAAGATTCAAACTCAAGTCTTGTGGTTCCAAGTCCAGGGCTTTATTGCCAATGACATAACTGTATCTCAAAAGATAAGATATAAGAGATAAGACTAAGAATTATATTAGACATAGGGTATAAAATAAGTCACAACAACTCTATGAGAGGCTGATAAGGCTTTTGCTCCATTTTACAAATTAGGAAACTGAGCCTCACAGAGGGAAAGTGACTTATCCAAGATTTTGTTATTGTTTAGCTATTTTCAGTCATATCTGACTTTGCATGACCCTATTTGGGGTTTTCTTGACAAAGACACTGAAGTGGTTTACCATTTCCTTCTTCAGCTCATTTTACAGATGACGAACTGAGGCAAACAGAGTTAAATGACTTGCCCAGGGTCACACAGCTAAGATATATCTGAGGCTATATTTGAACTCAGGTCTTCCTGACTCCAGGCCCAGCACTCTATCTACTTCACCACCTAGCTATCCTATCCAAGATTACCCAAATGCATAGATCTTCAGATTCATAGGATCCTATCTCTAGAGCTTAATGGCCAGTTAGTCCTAAAGTCCTCATTTTACAGATGAGAAAACTGAGGACCTGAGAGGTAAGGTGAGTGCCTATGCTTACCTTGGTGGTAAACATCAGAGGCAGGCTCTGACTACAGAGCAAAGATGAGGACTCTTCCAAGTTCATCAGTCTTCCAGGTGCCACCGGACCTTCAAATATTACTAATATTATATGATGCTTTACAGCAGAGGTATCAAACACATTACAGGTAAGACCCAAGCCAGTCTAAACAGTAATTAGGAAACATTTAACAAAATAAATAAAAATACACTAGAACATAGGGAATGTTAATATGTGGTTTTCTAAGTCAATATGCCACCAGCAGGCATCCCTAGATATTTAATGACCCCTTTTCTATCTGAGGTTGACACCTCTGTTTCACAGGTTCAAAGAACTTTCCTAAAAATCACTTTTTGAAATAATAATACAAGTATTATTACTTCATTTTATTACTGAGGCCCAGAGAGTTAAAATAACAGTAGTTAGCTTTTCTTCCCACCTCCCCACCCTGAGTGGTACCTTGTAAATACTGTCTTTACTAGAGCCAGCCCCCTTAGTAGAGAGACTGCTAGCCTCTGAGTCAGAAAGGCACAGTCCAAATCTAGTCTGTGACATAAATGAGATACAGGACTGTGCAAAAGTCACTTTACACCTTAGTACCCCAAGCAGCTCCTTACAACTATTACTACACATTTATTATAGGCTAACTTTATAAGACACACAGTACTAAACATAATAGATTCCAAGACAAACATGAACTGGTTCCTTTCCTTGAGGAACACATATTCTAATGTAATGTAAACACATGTTTATATATTGACATATACAAAAAAGGGCAACTAAAGAAAGTCAGGAAGACTCATCTTCCTGAGTTCAAATCAGGCCTCAGACGCGTCCTAGCTGTGTGATTCTGAGCAAGGCACTTCACCCTGGTTGCCTCGGTTTCCTCATCTGTCAAATGAGCTGGAGAAGAAACTGGCAAACTACTCTAGTATCTCTGCCAAGAAAGTCCCAAATGGGTTCATGAAGAATGGGACACAGCTGAACACAATGCACAAAATAAATATAAATTCAACATACAAGGCAGTTTTGAAAAGGGATGCCCAAGCATCTTGGGGAACAGGAAAGGCTTTCAACAAGAAGGTACCTCTTAAGCTGAATCTTAAAGGAAATCAGGACTCCAAGAGGAGGAGGGGACTAGGGAGCAATCTTGGGGTGTGGGAGTCAGCTAGTCAAAGCCCTGGGGGTGGAAGATAAAGCATTGGATACGTGAAACATTAATGCATCCAGGAAGTCTCCACACAAAGCAGGGGAGTAAAGTGAGATGAGATAACTGATTTGGAGTGGTGCCCATCGGCCTGGTTGCAGATTCCACCATCTCTGCTCAGCATCCCATGGGCTGCAACAACGGAGGAAGAGGCTGGAAGTGATAGAGGGGACATGGGTTCTGCAAGGCGTGAGTAGCAATTAATCAAGAGATTGAAAAGAAGAGAAGGGAGTATAATGTTGAAAACTGAGAGATGGGAGAGCTGGTTCAAAATGTGAATGAGTTCACTTAGACCTTCTCTGTAGCCATTGGGAGCTTTATTGATGCAAAAGCAGGGGGCCTGAGACTTAGCAAGGAGCTAAACAAAGGCAGTGATATAGGAAAAGGACCAGGTTAAAATCATAGGGTGATTTTAGGGTTTCCTTGTTGGGGTTGGAGATCTAGGGTAAGTCTTGCAAGATAAAGGCACAGGGTGAGGACTATGAAGGATATATGATAGGGAAATCCCATTCCCCAGGATGAGGGGTGGGGACAGGGAATCTTATGGTCCAGGGTAAGGGGAAGTTGTGGAAAGGTAAGACTTTGGGGCACCAAGGTCTTCACAAAGTCAATCAATATTATTTTAACTTTTAGGGCACTGTTCCTATCCACATCATTTCCCCACTCACCCACTAGGTAGGAGAATTCTTTCCAGGGAAAAGGTGCAAAGGTCATTGTCTTCAGCAGCTGCTTCCTGCTGAACAGGGGTGAAGAGCCCACTTCAGGAGCCAGAATAGGTTGGGGGGGAGGTGATCAGCATGAGATACAGAATGCAGTGCCAACTGAGTCAGGGTGGAGAGAGGCAAAGCACTGGGGTTCATCAAGGGCAGGAGCTGGTGCCCTAAAAGTTGCTGTAGATGAGAAGACCCAAATCCAACCAGGAGGTTAAACAAGCACAGACCCAGTAGGAGAGCAAGTCAAATGATCAATAACAGGGTCACAATGAGGGGAAAGAAGGGGGGAAACCACGACCCCCAGGAGGAGGTAGGGAGAGATATCAGGCTGGAGTGGCTGCCTGTAATATCCTGTGAGTGCTCAAATGAAAAATTTCATGCAGAGTCTTCAGGAAATAGGGGGAGAGATATGGGGAGTAAACTAGTGTCCTGGGCATGAGGGTGACACACCCAGCAATCATTCCCCCATTTCAATTAAGGCGTTAGACTTCCAGTCCTGAGGAAGCCAGGCCTAACCCTTGGCATAGGGTGGGAATCAGGGATCAGATGGGCTAGGAACAGAAGTGGTTCAAGGTGGGGCCCAGAACACAAGTCCCCAAGGTGAGGGGCTTCAGTGCAGTCTTCTTTGACAGTTTTTTTGGCTAGTCACGCCCTGCATCTTATGTCACATCTCACATCTAGCCTCCTGCTTGCTTCTCTGCCTCAGCCATGCTGCCTGCTTCACCATCCACCCAAATGCTTTTGGGAGAGGGTCAAAGGCACTGTCCCTTTCTGTGAATGGGGATGGGGGGAAGAATAAAATGAAGCTGAAGCAGCATCCAGGGGATGAGGAGAGTATAGAACAGGGTATCCTTGTTGCATGACCATCTGTCGGTGGACAGCATAGTCTAGGAGACACGGATCTGACAAACAGATATGTTCAATATCCAGGCTTCAGATAGAAGGAGCATTAAAAGTGAAGTCAGAAAAGAAGAAAAACAAAGAAACCAAGAGCCCCATGATATTATTATTTACTTTTGACAGATGGGATTTTCTGATCTTGTTATTTTCTCAGTTTTCATTCTGATTCCAATTCCTTTAGGAGGATCAGATGCTATTGAGGATCCAACTCTATACACGTAAATATAAGTAACAACACATCATAGGTAGAAGCTTTCTACCCTTGAGCTTAATAGTTATACTGATGAATTACTTATAAGAGACTGACTTTAACTCCAGTTATCATGAAAGACTTGGGAGGATCTATAAGTAATTAATTCCAAAACAGTGCGTATCAATAAGTTGCTTATAGTAAAGCATGTTTGTACCACAGAAGACGGAACACACGATATAAACAGGTATTGTTTCCACAATAGTAACACACTTTCAATGAAGTTGATTTTTCCATAAACTGTACTGAAAATCTTCTCTTCAAACTGAAGATGTTTCTGATCTAGTTTCAGTAATTAGTAGAATAGCAGGTAGGTCCCTTAATCAGTTGTACCAATACTCAATTATTTTAGCACATTTTAAAACATTTAAGTACCTTATTCCATAGAGACATATATCTAGTAACAGGCAGATAGCTAGGCCAAATATCCTCTTACTAAGTTGTTTAACATATAAAAAGGAATATAATCTTAGGCTGAATAGCCCAGTTCTTAAACACACACTTTAATGTAGTAACTTAGATCTATCCCAGCCTTAGTCTATGGGAAAAAGATTCAACATTGTGCTTGTACTTTTGTTTCACTAATTTCTTTTCCCTTTGTCTAATTATTTCCATATCATTCAGAAAGAATGTTCTATTGCAGGGATTTAATTTTTCACATGACTCTGAAGTACTAATTTACCCAGCTGGGGTATAGAACTCATTCAGATTGACCATTTGTTTTGATTACAGAAATTTGTCATAAAAAAGGAAAAGCAAGGACATGACTAGATACAACATCACCATTCTGCAAACATGTAGTATCCATCCCAACTCATAGGCAGATTCAGGAATACTCAGGTGGGTAACATTTCTTTTCAAAGGAATGCAATAGGGAAACTGAGCCAGGAGGATCCCATCCTAGGCAGAGGCTAGAAACTGTCCTCTCAGCTGTTCCAGAGGAAGATCTCCACCTGTAATGGTCTCTGAGTAGCTTGTGGCATTTCTCTCAGATGGTAGATTACTGACTATTGACTATTGATGGATCTTTATGATCCATCAGATAACTCAAAACATAGTTCATTATACTCCCAAGAGCTTTTACCTCCGATGGCAAGTTTCACTAATCCAAAATTTACCAGGCTCACATCTCAAATTTTAAATTAGTCCTGGCGCAAAAGCCAATTACTAGAGATCATTTGTA
>JAQQSK010013394.1:0-11501 GCA_028658325.1 Potorous gilbertii
GAAGGGGATGGAGAAGGGAAAGGAAGGGAAGAGGATGGAGAAGGGAAGAGGATGGAGAAGGGAAGGGGATGGGGAAGGGAAGGGGATGGAGAAGGGAAGGGGGATGGGGAAGGGAAAGGAAGGGAAGAGGATGGAGAAGGGAAAGGAAGGGAAGAGGATGAGGAAGGGAAGGGGATGGAGAAGGGAAAGGGGATGGGGAAGGGAAGGGGAGGAAGGGAGAATAGCAGAGGGCAGGGGAAGGGAGGGAAAGGATCCCTGCTAAGATCTCATGGAGTTTCCCCTGGGGAGACATATGCTACAGGACAGATCACCTGCTGGGCTCGGCGCCAGCCAGCTCTCCTCCAGGAATGAAAGCCCAGTCACCTCTCTAGGGGCTATGGAACTCTGATGGAAGCCTGGGAGTTTCTCAATCACAACAGCACTGTTGTTTCCTGCCTCCCATAAGGAAAAATGTGACTAAGTTTGGAGAGCCCGTCATGTGCCTGTCACTCTCAAGTTAGAGTGATGCCATTGTGGGTCAGAGAGAAAACGGGGTTAGGAGGAAGAGGAGAGCTCAGAAAGTTGTTTTCCCAGCATGGCTCTGACTGAGCAGATACCCAGCCCCTCCCTTCCCTCTCCATATGGCTCACCTTCCACTCTCGGGCATTTATCATTTAGCAATTCCATTCAAATCAGCAAGCAACTATTAAGTACCTAGTATTTGCCAGACATTGTTCTGGATACTGGTGATACAAACACAAAAAAGAAATAATCCTTGCTTTCTTGGAGTTTATATTCTAATAATAAAAATGTGCATGCATGCGTGTGCGTGTGTGTGTATGTGTATACATGACACGTATTACTAAAGTTCATAAAGCTCTTTCCAAATTCCTCATCTTGTCCTCGTGCAAATCCTGGGAAGGAGGCATTATTTTTACTCTGTGGACCCTAATAAGTGTCTTGAGGCTGAGTCTGAACTCAGGTCTTTCTGACTGTAGGTTCAATGCAGTGGGCATTGGATGGAGTGTAACATTGGGACGTAGGATGGGGAGAGTTGACACCAAACGTAAACAGATGGGGCTATCGATACATATGGTGACATACACACAGTAATGAAATAGGAGACCTGAGTGTGAAGTCCAGTTTGATATTCATCTATTGCATCACCCTGGGACAAGTCACTTAACCCTGAGTCCGGAGTATTTATAACATGGGGAAGGGGCTACATCCCTCACAATGCTGCTGGAAAGGAAAAGGACTTTATAAAATCTTATAACTAAACTAAACATATTATTATGTTCTAAGGGCCCTCCCAGCTTGGACATCCCGTGTTCTAAGGGCCCTCCCAGCTCGGACATCCCATGTTCTAAGGGCCCTCCCAGCTCTGATATTCTCAGTTCTAACATCATTTCCTCAACTTGGTTCTATTATTTTAGATGTAACAAGGAAAGGGCTGATTATCCAGCCATTTTGAGGGAAGACCTGGAAGGATGAATCTGGGATTCCCCATGAAGCTCATGCTGCCTCCTATGGACTCTAACACCCAAGTACATCAGGTCCTATTTAGGGTGCCTTCCCCTGCACGTGAAGTTTCTTTAACTTGGCAGTATGCCAGCTCCCAGTCCACTTCAATCCATCAAGGATTCAGGATTTCCTTGATGTCAATGCTCCCTCCACAGATGAAAAACCCAAAGCCTTTTGTGACTGAATATGTGCTTCCCCTCCCCACTTCTTTGCAGAGATGGGACCCTGTGGGTATGAAACATTGCACATACCGTCAGATTGGTCATTGTTACTAAATAGATAGGTGATGGGGAAGAAGGATATAGTCAAAACTGAATGTGATGTTAAAAACAAAATATATCAATAAAGACTGTAAAACAAGTTACTATTACCACTTCCTGCCACCTTCCCCAATTCCATTGCCCTTTGGCCAACCTGGTGGTGCCCAAACTTAGCTAGATTACTCCACAGACAATAGGGGACCTGTTGCTGGGTCCATACTGTGGGTCTTTCTAGCTGGTTTGGATCTGTCAACATCTGTGTGAACCCAGCCTCAACTCTAACCCATGAGGAGGCATCTGAGAGGGCTTCACCAGTTTCCAAACATCTGAGTGAACATAAGAAAACCATTACCTGTCACATGAAGGTGTCCAAGTCTCCTGATGGGTGGAGCTACTAGATGGAACTTGCCTTTATTAAGTACCCACTGTGTGTCACTCAGTGCTTGGTACTGCTCCATCCTTGAAGTTGTTCTAAGTCTGTGGGAGCTCGTGGTAAGACAGCTCACTCTAGCACCTTAGATCAGCAAGACCTCTGCCATGGAGAGCCCTTGATGGTGGCATTGGAAGACTAAGTGACTTGCCCATGGCCATACATTCAGCATGTGGGACTTCTGCACCCCAAATGGGCCCAGGAGCCACTGGGACCAGCTGCCTCTCATATGGAGAAAACAAAGGATAAATAATGAAACAGTGCCGTCTAGGGACATATGTGCCTCTGCAGAGTATATGTACACAGAAAAGTAAGCGTAAGAGACAGGGCAGCTCAGAATTTATAGCACTGTTTTAAGTTTTAGTAGCTTACTAAAAACTTGTTTATGTACAAAATAAATACAAAACAATTTTGCTTTCAAGGGAAAGCACTAATATCATCATCATTATCATTGCCAACACCTAATATAGCACCTACTATGTGCCTGGCACTGCTCTAAGTGCTTTACAATTATCTCATTTCATCCTAACAATGACCCTGGGAGGTCGGTGCTAACATGACCCCCTCCTTTAACAACTCAGGAAGCTAAGACAAACAGAGATTAAATAACTTGCTCAGGGTCACACAGCTAATAAGTGTCTGAATTTGAACTTGGGACTTCTGGCTCCAGGTCCAGCACTCTATCCACTGAGCCAGCTAGCTGCCTTATCTAACATGTAGAAGGATCAGAAGCTAGTGTCTGGAAAGATTGGGAAAGGCCTTTTGTAGAAAGTGGCTTTTGAGTGGAGGCTTGGAGAGAATGAGGCATTTCGAACAGTGAATGTGAGTGGAGAAAGCACTCCTGGCAAGGGAAGTTTATGCAGGCATGGAGTTGAGAGACGGAATGTCATTTGTGGGAAACTGCCAATGGAACAGTTTGGCGGGAGGAAGAAGACTGTGTCATCAGCCTGGAAAGATAGACTAGAGTCACAGGGGTGTCATGACTTGTCCCTAAGTGGAAAAGCTAGTAAGTAGAAGGGTTTGGGGCTGTGTAGACCCAGCCTCAATTTCTTATTGTCCTGTCAAGATGAGAGTAGGAAATGCATGGTCCAAGTGAATATCTCTCCCATATGCCTTTGGGAGAACCTCAGCAAATCCCTTGTAGGCAAATGATAAAATTAATTCTTACTATATATATGATGATAACAACGCTAAAATTTTATAGCACTAGATCACTTTCCTCACAACAGCCCTGTGGGATGTGTTATTCTTTTAACAGATATTTAATAGATAGGGAAACTGAGGCACAGATAGGTTAAAGGGACTTTCTCAAGATTCTTCGGTAAGTGGTTAAATCAAGACTGAAACCCAGCCTTTCTTACTCCATGTGCAGAACTTATTTCTCCTTCACCATGAAATAGAAAGGCTTATTCATCATTTTCCAAATTTCCACAAACCCATAATTATACCTAGGTGGTGCAGTGGATAGAGCACTGGGCCTGGAGTCAGGAAGGCTCATCTTTCGGAATTAATTTCTGGCCTCAGACTCTTCCTGGCTATATGACCCTGGGCAAGTCACTCAACCCTAATTGCCTCAGTTTCCTCATCTGTAAAATGAGCTGGAGAAGGAAATGGCAAAGCACTGCAGTATCTTTGCCAAGAAAACCCCAAATGGAGTCATGAAGAGTCAGACACAACTGAAATGTCTCGTCAATTACAATACAATAATTATGCCTGCAGTACTGAAGCTGAGATAGGATCTTTCCTACTACTCCCTAGGGTTGGATGGATCTGTGCATTCATGGGCAGAGGAAGGGAGGATGAAGGAAATAAAGTTGGGGGGTGGGGGAAGATGTCATAAGTACTGTAGCCTTTTCCTCAAAGTCACACTGGCATGCAGAATCAGAACAGAAACTAGAGGCATTCCCCCTAGTTCTTAGATCTACCCCTTTCTATTCAGGAGCTGAAACTAAGATCTCAGCCCTTGGAGTCATTTCTATGGCTTCTACCATGAGCTATGTGGCCTTAGGAACGTCAGTCTAAGCTTCCTCATTGGCTAAAATGAAGGGGTTGGATTAGATGATTTCTTTTTCTGCCCTAAATCTTATATTATAAATCAGAATGTCTCTCTGAGTAGCCACATCTGTAAAATCTATACTCTATTGCACTGTCTTATAGGGTTATCCAGAGGAAAACGCAGATCGTACGAGAAGAGTTACTAAACCCCTGAGATCTGCTCAGATCTACCTTGATACGTTGCGGCCTTACAGCTTTGACTGTCTCTGCCTGGAGCTGCCTTAGGTGACCACTTGCTATCCAGCCCCTAAAACATTTTTCCTGTGCTCTGCCACTCTCCCATCCCCTGAAATTTCTACCATTAGGGATTCGTTCTTTTGGGTCTTAAGGTGTTATCTGTTAACCTCAGAGGCTCATGGGAGAGATCATACATACCATAAGCCACTAAAATCAAAGCCTGGACGATTAATTTATTAGATCATCTTCCTGGAGGAGAGGCACCAGGAAGACAGGCAGAGATGAAAGGAAAAATATTGAAAGGAGAGGCTTGGAAAATGGAGTTGGTGAATGGACCCAAACAGAGATTGTTCTGCTGGACCTTTCTCCAAACATATAGGGGATAGAAGCAAGATACTTGAGATCATAGAAAATTAGAGCTGGGAGGACCCTAGAACACAGGACATCAGGGCTGGGAGGGCCTTAGAACCCAGGATGTCAGAGCTAGGAGGGCCCTAGAACACAGGACATCAGGGCTGGGAGGGCCTTAGAACCCAGGATGTCAGGGCTGGGAGGGCCCTAGAACACAGGATGTCAGAGCTGGGAGGGACTTGAGAATCCAGAATTCAAGAGATGAAAATCTTCCATAGAAACACAGAATCTTGGTCACTGTCTTATCTTGTGGCCAGAAGCAGGTCTCTCCCATCTTTGGGCCTCCTGTTCCCTGCCTGCACAGCAGGGTCCTGGAAGCCTGCCATGTCAGGTGTGTGGGAGAAGAGGCCGTGGAAGTGCCCGAGAGCATGTCAGCCAGAGGCTCAGTTCTCCATTCAGGCAACAAGGTTCAAGGAGGGAAGCTTCCTGTCTCCTGTTCCCTAAGGATGGGCATTCCTTCTGTCCTTGGGCAAGCTGGTCCTGGCTGTGAGTCAGACCTGTTTGGGGAGGTCAGCCCATCCCCTGAAACTTCTATTGTAACTTCTCAAAGGGCCTCAAGAGAGAGTTAAACACCCTCACATTACTGCTAATTTGGGGCTGACTTCCCCATTCAGTGGGTGACAAAGCCGCTGGCTGGTGTTTGCTCAAGGGCCTCTCAGGAATGGGACCACACACTGCAGGGGAGACAGGGAGGCTCTGGCCCTGTCAGCCAGCCTGAGTCTTCCCTCAGCCCTCCCTCCCATGCAGTTGTTTCTCTGGAAAGGAATCAGAGCTCTATCTTTGGGTCCAATCCCAGCTATGAACAAACCTCTTTGCTCTTTTTTCCCAACATAAGCATCCAGGAGGGAAATAATCTGTCAGAGTAGGATTTAGAGCTGGAAGAAAATTTAGAAAGGAGCTCCTAATCTGGGCTCTACAATCTTGTTTCTTCAAAAAAAAAATTTAATAACTATTTCAATAGAATCGACTTCCTTTATAATCTAATAGGTTTTATTTTATGCCTTTAAAAATTTTATTCTGCAAAGGGATCTATAAGCTTCACAAGACTGCCAAAGGAACCTACAACATAAAAAAGGGTAAGAACCATAGATTATAGAATGTGAAAACATAGACCAACAGAGCTGGGAGAGGCCTTAGAAAATGGAATGTAAGAACTAGGAGGGGCGTTAGAACATGAATATCAGAGCTGGGAAAGATATTAGAACAATTAATATAGGTGATGGAAGAGACTTTAAACATAGAACCCAAGAGCCGCAAAAAACACTTCAGAGATAACTAGTTCAACCCCCTTATTTTGCAGATAGGGAAACAGGTCCAGTTAACCCTTCCCACCTGTTACATTGAACTCACTGTTTGACAAAAGCTGCTGGGAAAACTGGATAACAGTGTGACAGAAACTAGGCATAAACCAATGCCTCACACCATACATAAGGAAAAAAGTCCAAAACTAGGTATAAAGACTGATACCATAAACAAATTAGGGGAGCAAGGAATAGTGTTTTGTCAGATTTATGAAGAATGGAGAAATTTTTGACCAAACAAGAGATAAAGAATATTATGAAGTGCAAAATGGATAATTTTGATTAAATTAAATTGAAAAGTTTTTGCATAAACAAAACCCAGTGCAACCAAGATTACGAGAGAAGCAGAAAACTGGGAAAGACTTTTTGCAACTAGCATCTGAGATAAAGGCCTCATTTCTAAAATATATAGAGAACTGAGTCAAATGTACAAGAATACAAGTCATTCCCCTATTGATAAATGGTCAAAAGATATGAATAGACAGTTTTCAGAGGATGAAATTAAAGTTATCTATAATCATATGAAAAAATGCTCCAAATCACTATTGATTAGAGAGATGAGATGCAAATCAAAACAACTCTGAGGTACCACATGACACCTCTCTGATTGGCTAACATGACAAAACAAGAAGATGATAAATGTTGGAGAAGATGTGGGAGAGTTGGAACACTAATGCATTTTTCTCTCATTCTAGAGAGCAATTTGGAACTCTACCCAAAAGGCTACAAAAATGTGCATACCCTTTGACCCAGAAATATCATTTCAAGGAATGTATCCCAAAGAGATCATAAAAATGGGAAAAAATGTATAAAAATATTTATAGCAGCTCTCTTTGTGGTGGCCAAGAACTGGAAATTGAGGGAATGCCCATCAACTGGGGAATGACTGAACAAGTTGTGGTGTATGAATGTAATGGAATACTGTTGTGCTTTAAGAAATGATGAACAGGCATACTTCAGAGAGGCCTGGAAGATCTTATGCTGGGTGAAAGGAGCAGAATCAGAAGAACATTGAACACGGTAACAACCACAGTGTGTGAGGAATTTTTCTGGTAGACTTAGCCCTTCACAGCAATACAAGGACCTAAAACATTCCCAAAGGATTCTTGAGACAAAATGCCATCCACATCCAGAGAAAGAACTATGGAATTGGAATGCAGAATGAAGCAGAATATTTTCTCTTATGTTTTGCTTTGTTTTTTCTAATTGTTTCTCCCATTCATTTTAATTCTCCTATGCAACATGACTAATGTGAAAATGTATTTAATAAGAATGTATGTGTAGAACCTATATAAGATTATATGCTGTCTCGGGAGGGAGAGAAAATGTAAGACTTAAGGAAGTGATTGTAGAAAACTGAAAACAAATAAATTAATAATTTTTTTTAAAAAAAAAATCTGACCTAGAGAGCCAAGATGGCAGAGTAACAATATGCACTTTCTAGAATGCTGTCCCCAAGCCCAGTCAAATACCTGTAAAAAAAATGACTCTAAATAAATTCTGGAACTGCAGAACCCACAGAATAATGAAGTGAAACAAATCTCCAGCCCAAGACAGCCTGAAAGGTTGTTGGGAAGTGTCTATGGTACCACACAGAGGCAGGGTGCTATGCCAGCACAGAGAAGACCTGAGCAGACCCTGGGGAGACTGAATCTCTCACACCTGTGGCGGTTTCCAGACTTCAGGACCCCAAAACACTGAGGACAAACTGAAAGGTCAGTGGAAAAAGCCTGTGGGACCAGTGTGGGAGAGTGGAGTGGTCCAACCCCAGTCCCAGGGTGGCAGAGGGGGAATGGGGTAGAGAACCCACAGCAGCAGCAGGGGCAGAGATAGCAACTGTTTCTGGAAAACTCTAGGCCCACAGATTGTGGAGGGATAGAGCAGTTGATAGTAAACCCCTACTCTCACTGGTAGCAGAGAGCTACCTTAACAAAGAACTCAAAAGTAAAGTACATTGCTGGGGACATGAGCAAAAATGGGAAAAAGAATCAGAATATAGAATCTTACTTTGATGACAAGGAGGACCAAAGCATGCAAACAGAAGAAAATAAAGTCAAAGATACTCCATCAAAAGCCTCAAAGAAAAATATGAATTGGTCTCAGGCCATGGAGGAGCTCAAAAAGGATTTTGAAAATCAAGTAAGAGAAGCAGAGCAAAATTGGGAAGAGAAATGAGAGTGATGCAAGAAAATCATGAAAAATGAGTCAACTGCTTGCTAAAGGATAATAGAATAAATGGGAGGCAGGATAGGATGGAGGTAAATATAGTCTTTCACAATATGACTTTTATGGAAGTTTTTTGCATAACTGCAACATGTATAACATATATCGAATTGCTTGCATTCTCAGTGGGGCTGGGTGGGGAGGGAGGAAGGGAGACAATTTGAAACTCAAAGTTTTAAAAATGAATGTTAAAAACTGTTTTTACGTGCAAATGTGAAATAAGAAAAACAAATAATGGAGTATAGGAATCTATCCTGCCCTACAAGAAAATAGAGGAGATGGGGATAAGGGAAGGGAGGGGTATGACAGAAGAGAGGGAAGACTGGGGGAAGGAGTAATCAGAATACATGCTGTCTTGAGGTGGGGAGAGGGGAGAGATAGGGAGAAAATTTGAAACTCAAAATCTTGTGGAAACTAAAAATAAATAAATAAACATAAATAAAAATAAATGTTTATTGGGGAGAAAAATCTGACCTATATTACCTCATTTGATCTGCCTGGGACACAACGATCCCATTTTACTGAAGAGAAAGTTAAGCTGCAGAGCAATTGTGCCTTTCCTGGGGTCCTCTGAAGACAAGTGGAATTTGAACTCAGGTCTTCCTGACTCTGGTTCTATCAGGCCATCTTCTTTGCTTCTCTAAACAAATAAGCTAAGTCTCATATTTCAATAATAATGAAGAAAAACCCAGTCATTTTTCTTCATTTCAGTGAGTTGACAATGTCTTTGAGACTGACTTGGTATTGATGAGGCCTGACCAACCTTAGTGTCTGCTTCCTCCACCTTGAAAATAGACTCTGGGACACTGAAGGACCTATACAAGAAACTGCATAGAGACCCTGAAAGAAGCCAACTGTGTCAAACCTTCCCCAGTATGCAGTCCTTTGTCCTCTACTTAACAGACCTGTTCATGGTCCCAGTATTTGAGAACTGGATGGGACCTTGGTGGTCCCTGACCAAGGAGAATCCTTTCTACAATGTGCCTAAGAAGTGGTCACCTTGGCAGAGCCAAGATGGTTGAGTAAAAAGATGAACCTGTTCTAGCTCTCCCCACCATAGCCCATAAAATACCAGTAAAAAATGACTCTAAACAAATTCTAGAGTAGCAGAAACCACAAAACTACAGAGTGAAAGAAATTTCCAGCCCAAGACATAGTGGAAGGCCAACAGGAAAGGTCTATCACGTTGGGCTTGAAGCAGAGTACAGCCCAGCCTTGGTGTACAGCACAGCATGGACAGGACTGGAGCAAACTTGAGGACACAGAATCATGGGTAGCAGTTGTGGTTCCCAGATTTCTCAACACATGAATGCCAAAGACAGCTTCAAAAGTCAATGAGAAAACTCTTTCATCTGGGTGAGAGGGGTGTTCCTGTCTGGTCCCAGACCTGGCCCCAGGGCAGCAGCAGACATTGAGGCAGCAGCATTCACTTTTGGAGCCCTTGGCCTCAAGACCCTGGGGGAATCAAGCACTGATCTGGGTCTCAGTCCTGAGTGGCTGACCTGGGGTGAAGAGGAGCTCTGGCATGGTGGACCTGGTGGTGGTTTTGGAGAGGGAATCCTATTTGCAGTTCCTGGGCAGAAAAGAGTGCTTGTGATTGCTCCTAGACCAGAATGCAGACCAGGAGAGGAGTAAATTCCTCTCCCTTGATTGTGCCACATTGGAGGAACTGAGAACTTAAAAGTCCCTAGAGTATACCCTCCACTTGACAAAGGACTCAAAAGTCAAGTAACTGGGAAAATGCCAAAAAAAAAAAAAGCAGGGAAAAATATAACTATAGGTTATTTTCTTGGTGAAAAGGTATTTTCTTCCATCCTTTCAGATGAGGAAGAACAAAGCCTACCCCCAGAAGAAGACATAAAAGTCAAGGCTTCTACATCCAAACCCTCCAAAAAATATATGCAATGGTTTCATACCATGGAAGAGCTCAAAAACGATTTTGAAAATCAAGAGAGGTGGAGGAAAAATTGAGAAGAGTAATGAGAGAGATTCAAGAAAATCATGAAAAGCAAGTCAACAGCTTGCTAAAGGAGACCCAGAAAAATACTGAAGAAATAACACCTTTAAAAATAGACTAAAAATAGACCAAATGGCAAAAAGAAGTCCCAAAAGTCAATGAGAAGAAGAATGCTTTAAAAAGCAGAATTAGTCAAATGGAAATGGAGGTCCAAAAACTCACTGAAGAAAACAGTTCTTTAAAAATTAGAACATAGCAGATGGAAGTTAATGACTTTATGAGAACGAAAAAATTATAAAACAAAACCAAAAGAATGAAAAAATAGAAAACAATACGAAATATTTCATTGGAAGAACAACTGACCTGGAAAATAGATCCAGGAGAGATAATTTAAAAATCATTGGTCTATCTGAAAAACCATGATCAAAAAAAGAGCCTAGGCATCATTTTTCAAGATATCATCAAGGAAAACTGCCCTGTATTCTAGAACCAGAGGGTATAATAGAAATGGAAAGAATTCACTGATCACCTCCTAAAAGAGATCCTAATAGGAAAACTCCTAGGAATATTGTAGCCAAATTCCAGAGTTCTCAAGTCAAGGAGAAAATATTATAAGCAGCCAGAAAGAAACAATTCACGTATTGTGAAAATACAATCAGGATAATACAGAATTTAGCAGCTTCTACACTAAGAGGTCAAAGGGTATTCCAGAGGTCAAAGAAGATAGGATTAAAACCCAGAGTCACCTACCCAGTTTTGCTACCCAGCAAAACTGAGTATAATACCTCAGGAGAAAAAAAATGGAATTTCAATGAAATAGAGGACTTCCAGGCATTCTTATTGAAAAGACCAGAGCTGAATAGAAAATTTGATTTTCAAATCCAAGAATCAAGAGAAATATGAAAAGGTAAACAGGAAATAGAAGCTTTAAGGAACTCATTAAAGTTGAACTGTTTACATTCTTATATGGAAAGATGTTATTAGTAACTCATGAGACCTTTTTCAGTATTACGGTAGTTAGAGGGAAAATATATATGTAGGTATGTATGGGTATGCATGTATATGTATATTATATATGTGTAGGTATGTATATGTGCCTGTGTGCATGTATATATGTATGTGCATATATGTGTATATACGTATGTGTGTATGTGTATATATATATATATATATATATATATATA
>JAQQSK010013395.1:0-11501 GCA_028658325.1 Potorous gilbertii
GAAAAACTTCCCGATGTTTGTAGCACCATAATGGATTAGACTCCTTCATAAACTAATGGGCTTCCATTGGAAATCTTTTGTAAATCCATACATAGCTGTTGCTTTTGAGTCATTTTTCAGTCATTTCTGACTCTCGATGACCCCATTTGGGGCTTTCTTGGCAAAGAACTGGAATGGTTTGCCATGTCCTTCTCTAGCTCATTTTATAGATGAGGAAACTGAGGCAAATAAATGACTTGCCCAGAGTCACACAGCTAATTACGTCTGAGTTCGGATTTGAATTCATATAGATGAGTTGCCCTGATTCCCAGTGACCCAGTGCACCACCTAGCTGCCTAAATCTGCATATAGCTTCTTAACTAACAAACTAATGAGAATCCAATTGATTGCCATCCAAAAGGGTTCCTTATACTCAAACATTAATCTAGTCTAATCCTCTAATTTTATAGTTCCAGAAACCCAAATCCTAGAGAAGTTAAATGACTTACATAAGGTTACATAGCTAATTAGACTCCTGACTCCCAATCTAGTACTCTGTCCACTAAACATGAGTGGAAATGATCACAGAATTTTAGATTTAGAAGTGAGCTTGAAAGGCTTCTAGTTCAAGCATATCTGAAGGAGGGAAGAGGAATGGAATAAGAACTTATAATACAGCACCTACCACGTGCCAGGCACTAATATGCAAATATCTCATTAGATCTTCACAACAACTCTAGTAGCTGTTGGTACTATTGGTACTATTGTTGGTACTATTATCCCATCTTACAGTTGAGGAAACTGAGGCAAAAACAGGCTAAGTGACTTGATCAGGGTCACAAACCACTAGTAAATGTTTCAGGTCAGATCTGAACTCAGGTTTTCCTGCTTCTAGACCCACCTGGACAAGAATCCTCTGCACAACACACCCAAGTGGTAATTCAGCCTTTGTTTGAAGATACCTCCTGAGGAAGAAATCTCAGCCTCCCCCAGGCAATCCCATTCCACTCAGAGACAGTTGTAATTATCAGAAAGCCATTCCTTACATGGCATCTGACCCTCCATGGTTCCTACCTCTGTCCTCAAGGATCAAGAAAAACAAGTCTAATTCCCCCTCCATATCGGAGGAAATGCGCCCAGACTCCTAGCTGTTGAGTCAGGGAAAATACCACTGAAACAAGTTAGCTTATGGGAGAATATATGAAATGTTAGCATAAATGGAAGAAAGAAAGGAAAATCTTTGGGTAAAGAATGAAAAATTCATCTATCAGGTCAACAATGCATGATAAAACTCTGACCTGGTTAAGGATTATATTATAGATGAATTGAAACCTGGCAGAAATTGTGTGTATGTATAATATGTATGAGTATGCATGCAAATATGCATATAATGTTATGTGTATATAAACATATATAGAGAACAATATATACAATATTATGGCATGACACTATTTGTAGTCTGTTTTCCTATTTTTTTTTTACATTTTTCCATAAACAAGTATCATACAGTCCAGTAAATCATTCATTTGCTCATATTGGAGCATATTTTTAAACTTTTTTATTTTTAGCTTTTATTTTCATCATATTTTTAACTTTCTTTGCTGGAATATCTGACGGGTCAGAAAATAGTTCATGTGAACTAAAAATTGCTAGCAAGATGATAAACAAATCGTGATGGTAAATGATAGTGAGTCCAGCTTAGGAGGTATTTAAGGAAGAGCTTTACAGGTCAATCTAAGGGCTAGTCATACCTAACACTTTTATTAGGAAATCAGAGTAGGAAACAAATGTTTGTTAGCCCATAGGAAATTTCCCAAGAAATTTAAGGCAGAGTTGATTTTTGGAATTGGGATATACAGTCCAAACATTCCTTATCCTACTTCTTAAAACATAGCCAAATGAAGCATATGGTCCCCAGACAGCTTGCAGAAAACAGAGGTATCCACCCTCCAGTTCTTGGCGGGAGCTGGGTTTAGCCAATCTGGAAAATAGAATGTGCTTGATTAACTCCATCTCTCACTCACTGGTGCCTTAACAATACAAACAAACTAGCAGAATTTAAGATGCAAAATCTTAAAGCCAAGAGTCCAGATGGAAGAGTTCAACATTATATCGATCTATCCTTATTGGGCAGCCTCCCAACCACTTCAATCATTTGATTTTAGCTTCTCATCGAGCTTCTCTAGAGCTATCTTTCTTAAAGTGCATCAACCAGCTCTTTCTACAAAAATCAAGGCTGTAGACATATCCTAGTTTTAAAATACTTTAAGGATCTATGACAAGAATCTTGGGCAGTGGATAGAGTGCTGGCTCTGGAGTTAGGAAGATTCATCTTCATGAGTTCAGATCCTGCCTTAGACATTTACTTGCTGTGTGATCCTGTAAGTCACTTAACCCCATTTGACTCAGTTTCCTTATCTATAAAATGAACTGGAGAAGGAAATGGTAAATCACTTCAGTATCTTTGCCAAAAAACCCTAAATGGGGTCGGGAAGAGTCAGACACAACTGAAAAGTAACTGCACAAAAGTGTCTGTAATTTCATCTGCTTGGGTAACCCTTCAATTGAGTCAGATTCCAACACCTTCACACCTTAGAAGACTGAGTTGCCCTGGCCAAAAAACCCATCACCTATTGGCCCATGTTCTCATGGTGACAAGCCTCTTCAGACTTAGCTAAGCTGGTTCTTAGAAGAAGGACACACAGCCACCTACAGAGACTATACTCAAAGTGTTTTTATCTTGGCAGAGCCTGCAAGAACTTTTCCTCCTTAGGCATTGACTTTGAGAATCTAGAGTCTCCTCTGTACCATAGTGAGGCATCAGAAGACAGATTAATTTTACTTAACAAGAGTTATATGCTGTTTTCTGTTTCTTCCCAATATTCAGTCTACATAACCCATCAATCATTTCTAGCTGGTTGCCAGTGAAATATGATGCACATACAAGGAAACCACGAAAGAAAAAATTATACTAGATTAGAAATTTTGACATTTTGGGCATCTGGGCATGGCTAAATCTTCAATTGTTAGTCAATTGCAGAATGGCTGAATAATGGTATATGTGATGGAATACTACTGTTCTGTAACAAATGATGAGCAGGATACTTTCAGAAAAACCTGGAAAGGCTTATTGAACTGATGCAAAGTGAAGGGAATAGAATCAGGAAAACATTGTATATAGAAACAGCAATCTTATATGAAGATCAACTGTGAATGACTGAGCTATTCCTTGCAATACAGAGATTCAAGACAGTTCTGAAGGACCTATAGTGAAAAATGCTATCCATCTTCAGAGAAAGAACTGGAGAAATCTAAATGTAGATCAAAGCATACTGTTATTCTACTATCCTCATGTTTCTTAGTTCTTTGTTTGTGTTTTCTTTCACAATATGACTAACATGAATATATGATTTACATGACTGCACATGTATACCCTATACCAAATTGCTTGCCATCTCATTGATGGAGAAGAGAAGGAAGGGTAGGAGAGAATTTGGAACTCAAAACTGTAAAAGAAAAATCAGGTTTAAAATAGTTTTTAAACGTAATTGGGAAAAGTAAAATGCTGAAATCTAAAAAAGAAGCTGTTAGGGAAAATCATTTGAGTGTCTTCACAATGATTTGATTACCAATACTGATGATTTTTCCCTTCACAAAATATTTTGACTGTGTAAAAACAAAATCACATGGGAACACTGAGCTGCTCAGATGGGATTCTATTACTGAGCGTAAAGTCAACTTCAAATCCAAAAAAATACAGCCAGATCTGAAGGGGAAAAAACTACTAGTGAGTTCAGTCCCACTGGGAATCAATCCACCAAGGCTAACTTGCTGCCCTCATTAAATCCATATACACAGTGTTTCTTGATGTACTTGCTTCAGTCTTGACCACAGATTACCATTTTATTTACCACAGAGCCTGGCACAAAATAAGTACTAAATAAATGTTTGTTCATTCATTCACTACTCAAAGTTATGAAGTAAAGAGAATGACTCCATGAATGATCAAATTCTACAGGGGCTAAGTATGAGAACCAAAGTGAACGTCTTGTTTTAGAACACTTTAATATTCCGGTCATGTTGAGGAATTTGCCTTCCTTAATTTGAGAAATCAATCAAACTTTTTTGCATATTGTTATTATTGGTATACCTCAGGTTATTCATTTGTAGCATTCCCTTTAGGGCTATTTATGCAACTCCCCCTCACAATGGTAAGTAACTATCACTCAGGAGCTCCCACCACTATCTTTCCAACTGATTATCAGCCAGACAATTAACTTTTGAGAAAGGGCATTTACTAAGCCATTGTAGCAAGGACAGTTGTTACAGAACCTCCCCTTCTCCCCATACTTGCTCCTCTTGCACACATAGATCACTGGGGAAGGTGGGATCAAACTTAAGAGTATACGTGACCAGAGGGCAGATTCACAGACCATCATATATTTCCTGTGTGACACTTTCTGATTTCATAAAGTGACCCAAAGCCCTTTCTTATGATTCTTACAAATTAATTAAGGACATGGTTGCATCTAGTTCACTCTTGGATGAGATATCTGGTTTTCTGTGATTAATTGTTGTGAAAGAAGAGCACTGGCATAGAATCAGAAGAGCTAGGCTCAAAGGCTGTTTGTATCACTAATAGGAGGCTCGGTTTCCTCATCTGTAAAATTTTCCTGTCCTCCTTACAGGGTTATTGTGAGGAATAAATGATTAAGTAAAAAGTACATCAAAGTACGGTATCAGTATTCTTTGTAAACCATAAAATATTACCTAGGTGCAAGGTCATTGAAACTTACTTGCTCTGTTTCCCTATCAATTTATGTAGGGCAGTGTAACATGGTGGTGGATGTACCGACCTTGGAATCAGAAACAAAGCTGAATTCAAACCCCACCTCTGACACTTACTGGTTTGATACAAGTGCCAAGCGCCTTAACCTTTCTGAGACTCAGTTTACTCATGTATAAATTGGGGACAATAGTATCCATGATGCTTACCTTACAAAGTGGTTGTGAGATTCATATAAGTTACTCTATATTTAACAAGAACCTCCCACTATAAAAATGTCAATTATTACAAATCTTGATTCCTGAATAAAAACATAAATAGTCTTAGTTTGGCAACTTACCCAAGCAAAAGGAAAGTGTCCATCTAAAAGAAAACACATAATCCTATATTTTTAAAGTTGCGAAAAATGAGAGTTTTTTTCAGTATGCCTTTAAATCTCACTCTAGGTATTGTTACTAGAAGCAAGACTAATTTCATCAAGTCTCAAGCCGAATAGTACAATAACACTTGTTCAATAGGGGGCATCCATGAACCTTTTTATAACAGACCTATCTGCATTTAGAGGGGAGGAAAAATAAGCACAAATCTGTTGACTGCATATTTGTCATCATCTTTTCAGTAAGGGTTACATTCCCTTAATGAGGCAGGAGCCATGGAATGTTTCCTATGCAGGCTTGCATGCAACACAGGGAAAATATCCCAGACTGCCTCACTATGTCATTGTTGCTTTCTGATAGTACCAACTGGATCTT
The DNA here is from genome assembly GCA_028658325.1 of Potorous gilbertii. Lineage (NCBI taxonomy): Eukaryota > Metazoa > Chordata > Mammalia > Diprotodontia > Potoroidae > Potorous > Potorous gilbertii. The sequence goes on from JAQQSK010013395.1 coordinate 5,518, forward strand.
AAAATAGTCCATAAGTATAGAATGATAACTTTAGAGGTCCAAAGCCAAATTCTAAACAAAACTGAGTGACAGCAAGCACATACTACATACAGACAACTGGACAAAGCTATACTTGGGGGGCATGGAGCTGAGAAGAATCCAGGGCTCTAGGAAAAGAAGAGGAGAAGAAAAGTGCTTTCTGAGGAATTGTCTCATGTGCATTCTAGGTGCAGGCATGCTGCTGTTGCTGTCTTCAGATTTTTGCTTTCTCTTTCCTAGGCAGAAGGAAGCGGAGAGCTAAGGTAATTACCATGCTTGGCCAGCGCCCAAACAGGGGAGTGGGCAGTTCCCAGGAGAAGGAAGAAGGGATACAGGCAACAATCACTTCCTATTAAAATAGAGAGCTTGTAAATGAAGGAAAGCAGGTGGTGGGAACCTATTTCCTGTTAATATAGGCTGGATGATGACATTGAGGTATGTCAGCTCAACCAATGAACTGACCACTGGAAAGGACCTCAAGAGAGATTTAGTTTGGCCCATTACTTAATGTATAAACATTTCTGACAAGTACTCATCTAACTCTTGCTTGAACACTTCTAGAACAGGAAACTCAGTACATGACAGTTCACTCCATTGCTGGACAGGGCTAAGTGATACAAAGTTTTGTTTTGCTATATTTAAACAAACAAACAAAAACTTCCATGGGCATCCTGTATTTCTTCTGGAGTTACATAGATGACAGCCCTTCAGACTGTTAAGAACAGCTATCATTCTTCTCCCCAAGTCTTCTCATCTTCAAGTAAATGTGGATTCATAAACTCATGAGATTTGGGTACAGAGAAGAACTTCATCCAGTTCAAACTCTTCAATTTCCAGGCAAGGAAACTGAGATCTCAAGAAGGAAAAGGGTTTATATAAAGTCACACAGAAGATTTTGAAAGGGGCAGAGTCAGAATTCAAACCTTTGTCCCATCTCAGCTTCAGTTCTCTTTCCTTGTAACCAATCAGTCGGATGAAGGAAATACAACAAATTATCTGAATTATTTTATAAGACTTTTGTTACTGATGTTGTAGTTCAGTCATGTCCAACTTTTCATGATCTCATTTGGGGTTTTCCAGCTCATTTTACAGATAAGGTAATTGAGGCAAACAGGGTGAAGTGATTCACCCAAGGTCATGCAGCTAATAAGTGTCTGAGGTGAGATTTGAATTCATGATCTTTCCACCTAGCTACCCTACTAGATAATAGCAAGTCAAATGTCTTAAATGGTTTCTGGTATACAAAGGATGGGAACTTTGGAGAGGGTAGGGAAAAGAAAATGGCTACTCCATTTTGAACTGTGATAAATGAATAAAGGGGAAAATCTAAGGTGTGCCCTAAATTTTATGAGAGCAAATTTTAAAGGAATCAGAAAAAGAGAAGCAGGGTTCTATTGCCTAAATTCCTTTAGGAATATATTGTGCAGTACCTTTATATATACTTGAGACTCTGGTTAGAGAGGAACTGTAAGCATTCCTCATGTGACATGGTTTTAAATCCCTTCATCCTACGATTTCACATAGAATAGAAGTCTAGATATTGTCTGACCAATGCACTATAGAGTCAAGCTATCATCTCCTTACACACATTTTCTCTTTACCTCTTGCCTTCTCTTCCTTTAAGGTAGAACTCAGCTACAATTTTCAGCATGACACCTTTCCTGATTCCTCCACCTGTAGCCTCTATTCCAAGCTACTTTGTACTTAAACCTTATGTGTATGTGTATATAAGTGTCTATGCACATATACATATGTATATATTTATTAACTTTGTATTTGTGCCCTATATTTTAAGTATATTTGTCTCTCCCATTAGAATACAAATTTATTAGGAGTGAGGATTATTTCATTCTTTGGACTGTATCTCCAGTGCCTAGCACATAGTAGGGGCTTAATACTTGATGATTGATTGCTTTCATTCTATATACACCGCTTCCATCGGTATAGTTTGCATTAATATTTTTGCACTCACACTTATGTATAAATATTAAATCATCATTTTTGCTTCCAATCAACTAGATCCCCCAAGTCTATAAACCCACAGAAAGCTGTGGTCATATCTTGTTTGTATTATTATAAAGCCAGTGGCTTTATTTGATCCAAATACTAAGCTTCACCTTTTTGTTGTGGTGGAACTGGGAAGCACACTTTGCTGCTTTGTTCTGAAAATAGGCTCCAGTTATGTGGCAGAAGCAGAGAAGAGAGAGCTAGGAAGCTTGGTGAAAAGAGGGCCCATTATGAACGAACCACCTCACCAATGTGCGCAGTTCAGGATGCCAACTCTTGCAAGCAAGAGCTGCCTCCCAAGTGAGAACAGATTAGACATTTAGATCAAACAATTCAGGGAGCCAGACATGCCCACAGTGACCCCAGCAACACTATATTAAGATCAACAGGCTGTCAGCCAGAGAGGGTGTGCCCAAGGACGACTCAAATACACATCAGGCCTCCATTCCAAGCTCCTTTTCTCTAGGGATCAGTCCTAGCTGGGAGAGAGGGGAAAGAAGCAGAGGGGCATATCCCCCTCCTCCTAACATGCTTTCCTTACTCCCCATCCAAGGCAGGTGCTTCTCATTATAACCAGTGATATTTAAGGGAACTGTCTCTCTTTTAATTGAGAGATCTCCATTTCCCATTGTACCTCAGGTTTTTCATCTGTAAATAAGTATTGTGTTAAATATTATTTTTGAAAATTGATGGTTTCTACTATTTTAAGCACTAACTATACAATAATACTATTTTGGGAAGCTGATTTCCCTAGAAGAGGTGCAGGGGGGCATGTATGCTAAGTCTTCACTTCTGTGGGGTTTGGTGAAAGAGTGTGAGAGAAAGAACACAATTAGGGATCCTAGCCCCATTACTCAACTTCTCTGCAACCATATAGACCAATGAACCAATGAACAAACAACAAACTAACAAATCCCTTAATCTTTGTTGGCCTCAGTTTCTTTCTTGGCAAATTGGGGAGAATGTAGAAGATTGTAGTAGATTATCTCTGCATTCTCTTCCAACTCTAAATCCTGTGAGCTTGGATAGCTGAGGGCAAGCCTCATGACCTCACCTGGAGGCCCCTGCCCAGCCCAGGTCTTTCTGGAGCAAGGGTCAGCGATCCTTGAAAATGATTGGGCAGGCACCTAAGGACCTCCTCACCTAAAGTCTCTCTCCACAGGTCCTTAATAGTGCCTAAACATCCGCTCCGCCATTGTAGAGTCATTCCTAACCTGAGGAGAAGAACACTTGTGCTTACAGCTAGTGTAACTAGGAAGGGTCTTGTCCCCCAACTAAAGTTCTAATCCTTGAAAAGCAAGGATTGTCTTATACTTCAACATAGCCTTCAGAATGTCAAGCATGGTTCTGGACATGTAATCAGTGCTTGATTCAAAACTAGGGCAAGGTGGCCAGGGCTTTTTCTAGGCCCTCAGATTTAGCAGGGGCTGACTAGAATCTAGACCTAGCTGAGCTTAGCACTTCTTTATCAAAAATCATTAAAAATATGGAACTACCTTATGACTGTACCCCAAATCAGCTTCTTCTCTCTGTGATCTTTACCTCTTCCAAAAAGCTTCCAAGGTTTCTCCCTGCACTTGTACCAGCAAAACTTGTCTTTAAAAGCTGATTTAATGGAGCACAGTCTAAGGCTACTTCCCAACAACCAAAATTAAGGCTCTGAATTTGTTAGTTAATTGAATGATGAGTTTGAATTTGTTTGCATACAACCTTTTAATAAAAATGTTTTTTATTACCTAAGTTTCTCCCAGTTTCTTTCCCTTTACCAAACACTTAAAATAACAAAGAATCTTTTTAAAGAAAAGGAGAATGAAAAAAATTAGCAAAATTGATCAATACATGGAAAAGGTTTGAAAATACATATAACATTCCATCCCCATTGGCCTCTCACCTCACCTCTGCAAAAAAAAAAAAAAAGTGGAGGGAGGTCAAGCTTGTTCTTTGTAATTCTGCAACATTTTTAATGGTTTGTCATAGTTGGTTTTTACATTTAAATTATATTAGTAATGCATATTTATTTTCTTGGTTCTACCTACTTCAGTTTGCATCAGTTCATATAAGTCTTTCTACGATTCTGTGTATTCATCATAGTTACTGTTTCTTACAGCACAGTAATATTTCATTCCATTCATACAACAATTAGTCATTCCCCTATTGATAGGCATTTACTTCGTTGTTTACAATTCTTTGCTACCATAAAAATGCTACTATAAATATTTTGTATTGTATGGAAAGTGTCTTCTCATAAAGACCACCTTGGGGTATATGGTCACCAGTGGAATCTCTGGGTCAAAGGGTATGAATATTTTAGTCACTTTATTTCCCTAATTCCAAATTGCTCTCCAGAATGGTGGATTGACAGCTCTACCAACATTGCATCTGTGGATGCAACTGCTTAATACAACTGCTCCAGTATTGACTATTCCTATCTTTTCTCAATGCTGCCAATTTACTGGATATAAAATGGCACCTGAGTGTTATTATGATTTCCATTTCTCTTATTTTTAGCATCTTAAAGCATTCTTTCATATGGTTAATAGTTTGCAATTCTTTTATTTGAAAACTTCTCATATGCTTTGACCACTCATCTAATTGGGGAATTACTTTTTGGTCTTATATATTGCACATATAATACTAAAGTTATAGAATGTTAAACTGGAAAGGATGTTGGGAATTGTTTAGTCCAGAGATTATTAATGTGGGAGGCTGTAACTTGATAGACAGATAGATAGATTTCAATACATTATAATCCTATATATTTTATTTTATGTTTTTAAAAAATTACTCTGAGAAAAGTTCCATAGTCTTCACCAGCCTGACAAAGAGATGTAAGACCATAGAAAATTTTAAAATTCATAACCTAGTCCAAGTTCCTTCATTTTTAGTTACACAGAAGCTGAGTTTCAAGAAGGGGAAAGTTACAGCCCCTAACTCAAATAGCTACTTTGTGGCATAGATGAAGTTCATTTATATAGCAGTTGAGTCACCAAACTAGGTCTTTTGGAATTGAGACAAAGGGCAAGTAAGTTTTTATGAGGGTAGAGTAGAAGGGATAGATACTAGGAAAAACTTCCCTACATGCCCAGGCCCAGTAAGAGGTAGTGTGGTACAGTGAAAAGAGCCCTGGATTTGGAGTCATAGAAAGGATTGAGGTTCTAATCTTGGCTCCATCATTCTCAAGCTGTGTGGCCTTCTACTTGTCATGGAAGTTCCCTGGGTCTCTGTTTCTTTACCTGTAAAATAAGATGGTCTCTGAGATTCCTTCCAACTCTATGATCCTTTGAGAGAGAAAACCCTCAAAAAGGAAGGGGAGGGGGGGCGGAGCCAAGATGGCAGAGTAGAAAGACTCACATATGCTAGCTCCGAACCCACAGCCCATGGATTTCCTCTAAAAAGAACTCCCAACAAATTCTGGAACAGTGGAAGCTGCACAGCAACACAGTGAAGGAGATTTCCGTTCCAGAGAGCCCTGAAAAACTGATCCCAAAGGTCCATCATGCCCCGGATGGGAGCAGAGCCTTCCCCTGCCCTGCCCTGGCCACCATGTGGCACTGAGAGGAGTGAGCAGATCCGAGCAGGCTTCAGGGACGGATCTCCAGTGGCCACGAAGGTTCCCTCCACCCACAGACGCAAAGGTCAGTGAGAGAGACGGGCCGACAGGGGAGCGGGGTGTCTCCAGGACTCAGGCCCCCTCAGGAGGCAGTGGCAGAGGCAGCGGCAGAGGGAGTGGCAGAGGCAGTAGCAGAAGCAGCGGCCAGCCAAAGGCTCCCAGAGCAGGCAGGAGCTCGGCAGCAGCTCCATTACAAAAAGTATCTGCATAAATCCCCTGAGGGAACTGAGCCTGGGAGGTGGCCCTGCCCCCACCTGAGCACCAGAAATTAAGCTCCCATTGAATAGCAGCCAGGCCTGCCACTGAAAGCCCTGAGGCTGGGGAGCAGCATTTGAATCTCAGACCCCAA
>JAQQSK010013396.1:0-11500 GCA_028658325.1 Potorous gilbertii
GAAATCTCCTTGGTCATTTGGACTTAATGCATTTTAACCTTGAAATCAGAATCATTGAATTGAATTAAAAGAAACCCGAGAGATCATATGTAACCCACTGATCATTTCTCCAAGGAGCAGAATTTAAGACGATTAAAGCAACTTGTCTAAAATGTCCCAGTAAGTTAGTGGAAAACTGGGACTAGAGCATGGTGTAACAATCCAGATGCACATTTGGGGTGGATTTAGTCATGTGATAATAGCTGTAGTGCCTATTTCCCAGGGTTGGTATATGCATCAAATAAAATGATGTGCATAAAGGGCTTTGAAAACCTTAAAACACTACATAAATGTCAATCCTTGAACCCTTCTACGTGTTTTTTAAAATATATACAGTAAAATTTAAGACCCATGGAAGTGATTGTTGAAAACTGAAAACAAATAAATTAATTCAATTTTAAAAATAAAATGAAATATACACAGTAATCTTTAGCCACCACTTAGAAGTAAGCATAACCAGTACTTGGAAAAAGTAAGGCGTGGATGTAAAATGTGTCCCTGATGATAGCTTCAGGAGATTCTGAAACTGATGGTTAATGCTTAGGGCTCTGGCCATAACATTTTTCACTCCAGTGAATGGTAGTAGGTTTAAAATGCTCAAATAATCAGAACTATGTGTGAGTCCCCTGTAGGAGAGGTAGCAAATCATGGTTATCATGGATTTAGAATGGGAAGAAATCTTAGAGGCCTTCAAGGGCCTAAGGGAGTCTAACTCCCTTGTTTTAAAGAGGAGGAAACAAGGCCAGAGAGGGGAAGGAATTTGCCCCGGGTAGTATGGCCAGTAAGTATCAGAGTTAGGCTATGAACCCATCTCACTAATATCACACCCAGCGTTCTTTCTTTCCCCTGTGACTCCCTACGTCTTTCTATTCATTTTCTGGCCCTTGTTGATTATATATATTCTAGTGGGTAACCCCAAAGGGCAATCAGCATTTCCACTCATGTTGTCTATATGAAGGTCAGCGTCTCTACTCCTTCCTCACCAAAAAATTGAGCTGGAGAGTCACCCTGTACTTTGCTTTTATTTTTTTTGGCTCCAGGTGTCCACAGTAGTAGTACTATGTATTCCCACCTCCTTGAGAGCAGGCGCTAGCATTCATCCTGTCTAGCACAAAAGGACTTCATCCTAGTAGAGCTGCAGCTCAGGAGAGAGATTCTAGCTAGATTCATAGATCTGTATAGAGGTCATTGAACCCATGAAAGCCTATGAGATCACCCAAAAGGGGGAGGCGGAGAAATGAGAGACAGAGGCTTGGGGAACACCCAGCGCAAAGACACGGAGATGAGATGGAGTGGCTACATCTGACATTGGTGGGCATAATTTGGATGTTGAATCAGCAAAGGAAATGGGGAAGATAGGAATGAGTAACAAGAGAAAAATAAAAGAAAAAAGAATATTCAGGAAGAGAGGGTGGTCAATAGGCCAGATGCTGCCGAATTCCAGGAGGATGAATATTGAGAAGAGGCTATTAGAGTTGGTGTTTAAGATGTCTTTTAACTTTGCAGAGGGCAGTTTCAGTTGTGTGATAAATTTGGAAGCCAGATTGCAGAGGATTAAGAAGAAAGTGAGAGGAGTAGAAGTGAAGGCACCAAGTACAGATAGCAGTAGAAAAGACCTGGAAACAAAGTAGGTGCCAAACTTACCTATTTCTAGCAAAGGTATTACTGTCCTTCTGGTGTCTCAGGTTCATAATCTTGGCAACTCCTCACCTTCCCTCACTCTACATATCCAATCAGTTGACAAATCTTGCTGTTTCTACCTTCATAACATCTCTTACATCTGACCCTGTTTCTACCCACACCTTGGTTCAAGCCCTCATCACCTCTCCTAGATTATTGCAACAGCCTCCTAATCCATCTTCTTGCCATATTGTTCACCATTCTAGTTCATTCTACATACTGCTTTCAAAGTAATTTCCTTTAAACACAAATTTAATCTTGTCACTGCCCCATTTAGCCAACTCCAGTGACTTTCTATTACTTCTAGATTCAAGTGGGAATTCCTCTCTTTAGCTTTTAAAAGCCCTCTATAACTTAGCCCCAACTGCCCTCCTCCCTGGCCAGCTTCTCTTCACCTCCCATCTCTGTTCCTTACTCCTGATATGCCATCTTGCCATCTCCTGTCTCCATGCCTTTTCACTGACCACCCCCATACTTGGAATGCACTCCCTTCTCTCCTCTGCCTCGTAGAATCTTTCTTTAAGATGCGTGTCAGACACTATCTTCTGCATGAAGCTTTTCCTGATCTCTTCAACTACTAGTACTCTCCCAAATTGCAACACTCTTATATTGTATTTAACTACTTTGTACATGTGTGTATACGTGTATTTGTTAACTTTACTTTTATGCTGCATATATTTTTACATATACTTGTTGCCTCTCCCAGTAGAACGTAAGCTTATTGTAAATAGGGATGGTTTCTTTCTTTGTGCTTTCATACCCAGCACCTAGCATAGCATCTGGTACATTATAGGCACTTAAGAAATACTTGTTGATTAATTGGCGGATGGCCAAAAAATTGGTACAAGAATGTAATGGAATATTACTGTGATCTAAGAAATGATTAATAGAATTCAGAGAATTCTGAGAAATATGGGAAGACTTGTGTGAATTGATGCAAAGTGAAGTAAGCTGAACCAGGAAAACAGTATGTATGTGGACTATAACAGTGGACACTTATGTTCAAATTAACTGGAACATAGTGAAATAATTAAATGTGTTGATATATAATAAATTATGTAACTTTTTACATCTTTAAAAAAAAACTTTTAATGTGCAACATCCTCCTTTGCTGCAATTACTTATTTCTATACAGTTTAGCATTGAATTCACAAGGTTTTGACATGTGTTCTTCAATTCTTAGTCACAAAGCCACACTTTTAGTACCTTGGATATTAAACATACCATTAAATAGTCCATTTTTTTCAAATCTAGCCTTAATTATAAGCCCGTAAATTGTCAATGGGGTTTAAATTAGGTGCATTCCCAGGCCATTGGAGCATGTTTATTTCCATCTCTTGAATACATGTGTTAACCTTCCTTGATATATGGCATGGTGAAAGATTATATTGCAGTATCCAGTCTCCCATTTGGGAATTCCTCTAATTCCAGAAGAGTGTTGCTTCTCAATCTCTTCATGTTCATTGTTACCTCAATAGGGATAAAGTTTTGAGGCCTACTGAAAGTAAAAAATCCCCCAAAACATTTTGGATAGGTGTTTTATGGTCTTGAAGATGTCTAACTCTTAACAGCTTACCTAGACCCTTCTGCCAGTGGGTTTTAATATTACCTCTAATGAAAAAGCGAATTTTGTTAATGTAAATTACTTTTATTCAGATCTTTAATAACCCTTGTTCATATTGTCCTGCCCATGACATGTGTTTTTTCTTCATAACAATGGACAGCAGCTGGTCTTTTTTAAAAAAATTATCTTCTTACTGTTCTTCCAACTTAAAGCTTAGGCTATACTATAGAGGAATTAAAACAGTTTCTCCAGCTGTCAGGTCTCTCTGAAAGTCTTTTAATTAAGCTGGTTTGCAGCAATGTCTTGTTGGTTCTTGACATTTTTCGATTTTGATCACACTTTTCTTTGCACTTCAGTGCAACTGCTCCTTTTTATTTATAACCTTGAATAATCCTTGAAATGCTTGATTTCTTCACACCATCAGCAGCTGCACTGTCTCTTAACAGTCATTGAGGTGTGCTGTGAAAGAGCTATAAATTTTGTGTGTGTGTTTCCTTGGAGTAGCATCCATTCTTAAGAATAACAGAACAAAAGAGGAATGAAACATGTTTATGGCATGAAATCCAGCACTCTACTGACAAAAAAACTAAAGATGGGGAAACCAGCACAATCCAGTCTTTCCTGGTTAAGGTAACATGTTCTAAGTCAGCCCACATCACCACTGCTGTCACAAAATAAAACCCTATCAGTAATTGCTTGTTCCACATAGTTCACTCACCACTGTAAATACAAAGGACAAAAAAACTAAATTAAACTCTTGTATAATTATAATGACCAAGCTTGGTCTAGGAGAATAGTTAAAAAAATATTTTACAGAGATGGAGGACCTATGGGTGTGGAATACTGAATTTGCTTTCATATGTGATTGTTGTGTTGGTTGATTTTTGCAAAACTGCTTTTTCTCTTTATTCTTTCTTACAAAGGATGGTTAGATGAGTAGGAGAGGGGAAAAGTATATTTGGAAATGAAACTGATAGGAAAACAAAGTAACAATATCTTCCAGTAGAATTCAGCCCACATCTCAAATATGTGTGCATATACTTATTTCTAAGTTTTGTACACAATGTGTACTACTGTACTAGTTATCAAGGACATTAGAAAAGTTGAGATAAAGTTGAAATAACATTTGGTCTTAGAGTTTACTAAGCAGAGGAGTCACATGGTCAGACTTGCATTTAGGAAAGTTACACAGTTGAGTGAAGGATAGATTAGAGTGAAGAGAGATTTAAGGGAAGGAGACGGATGGAGAGGCTGTTCCAGTAGTCCGGTCCACTTCCAAGTGGTGAAGGCCTGTACAGGGATGTCTCGGTGAGTAAAGGGGAGATGTTCTGGAGTTAGAAACCCAGGATTTGATAACTGATTGGCTGTTTGGGGTGAGAGAGAGTGAGGAGTGAAAGATGCCACTTACGCTATGGACCTGGGTGACTGAAAAGAAAAGTAGTGTTCAGGATAGTAATGGAAATTCAGAAAAGAGATATGTTGAGGGGGGAGAAGCTAATGTAATGAAATGCGGATCAAAACCCATCCCTGTGTGTTCATCGAGTCCCACCCAAAATGAAAAAGATGGAGTAGAATTTTATTCATCAGTCACTTTTCTAACACTTAGATCTGTAGTACTCAGAGCCTATCTTCTGAATGAAGTTTGTCTTCCACACCCACCAGGTGATTTGGGGTAAAGGGGGGAAGGGTACCCAGGTAGTTTTTAGGTTATAACTACACCTAGAGGAAAGGGGGATGGGGGAGCAGTTAGAATATAAGGGGAGATATGGTTATAGACAAGCCCCGCTGATGTGCTGTTGGGGTTGAAGTAGAACTATATATATCCCTTGGGGTCAGTCTGTAACTCCAGGGTCCCTGGCCTCCAATTTGGAGACCATTGATACAGAAAAGGTATTAGGATTCTTTTGTTTGGCCCCACAGGGCAAAACTCAGAAGAACATGTGGAACTTACTAGCAAAAAGTGCAGTGGAGATTAATGAGGTCTTAGATTTAGAGTATTTGAATTGAAACCTACTAGTAGTAAGTAGCAGAACTTGAATCTGATCATCTGTTTTTATCCACACCACTCTAGATTCCCTCTCACTAGAAGTCTTTTAGCAAAGGCATGTTATGATGGGGGTGGATCAAACTAGAATTCCATCTTATGTTTGTAGAGTTAAGCCAAATTGACTGCATCACAGGCCTTTAAGTGATTAAAGGTTTGGTGACTTGATTCTTTTATGTGGTAGTGATCGGTGGTAAATGGCCTGACCCCCTTTCACTGCCAAATTAGTGCTGTCCTGGTGAAGGAACTACTACATGTTCCTTTTGCAATTTTCTCAGAATGCACTCCCTCACAAAAATTCTGAAATGGCCAATTCTGAATGTTAAAGCTTGCCTTGAGTTGTTTTATCTTAGAGAGGTAATATTGTTAAAGAACTCACCAACCTAGTGTTGCTTTTTGTTCTCTACCCAGGCTTGTACCCTAGAATATGAGACAGTGTGGCACTGGAGCTCCCCTCCTTTTCTGTATCAGTGGTTAGCACCCTATCAGATATGTGGCCTTTTCCCAAGTAGCAAATTGCTCAGCTCCATGAACTTCATTGCTGGATGATTTTCAGGACCTCCGCGTTCAGACCTTATAATTGTGTGAAAGGGCTTTGAGTGTAGATGGTTAGCCAACTCCTTGTTTGGAAAATGTGCTATTCTTTTTAAAATAATAGGTTGGGGGTTTGGGGAGCAGTTTTTGGTTTGTTTTTTTTTCCCCTGAGGATTCATTGGCTGTTCCCAAACTCCACCTGTTTTTTTGTTTTTGTGGTTTTTTTAACCAGAGTACTTTAGATGCTCTTTTTGTAATATAGTTGCTTTAGTTATAATATTAATTATATATTTAGACAGTTTTAAAAATTATTTTTAATTACATGTAAAAACAATTTTTAGCAATAATTTTTTAAAATTTTGAGTTCTAAATTCTCTCCCTCCCTCCTTTATCTTTCCCACTTCTTGAAAAGGCAAGCAGTTTGATATAGATTTATACATTTGCAGTCATGCAAAACATTTCCATATTAGCCACATGACAAAAAAAACCCAAGGAAAATAAAGTTTTTAAAACGTATGCTTCAATCTGCATTCAAGCTCTATCAGTCCTTTTACTGTAGGTAGATAGCATTATTCATTATAAGTCCTTCAGTATTGGCTTGGATCATTGTATTGCTGAGAAGAGCTGTCATGCACAGTATTGCTGTTGCTATGTACAATGTTCTCCTGGTTCTGCTTATTTTAGTTTGTTTTAATTCATATAAATCTTCCTGGGTTTTTCTGGAACCATCTTTCTCATCATTTCTTAGTACAGTAGTATTCCATCAATCATATACCAAAACTTGACATCCATTCCCTAATTGATGGGCATCCTCTCAATTTTCAATTCTTTGTCACCACAAAAAGAGCTGCTATCAATATTTTTGTATATATAGGTTCTTTTCCTTTTCTATCTTTGGGATACAGACCTAGTAGTGGTATTGCTTGGTCAAAGGGTATGCATAGTTTTACAGCCCTTTGGGCATAGTTCCAAATTGCTCTCCAGAATGGATGGATCAGGTCACAACTCTACCAACAGTGCATTAATGTCCCTATTTTCCCACATCCCTTCCAACATTTGTCGTTTTCCTTTCCTGTTGTGTTAACCAATCTGCTAGGTGTGAGATGGTACCTCAGAGTTGTTTTAATTTGCATTTCTCTCATCAATAGTGGTTTAGAGCATTTTTTCATCTTTGATTTCTTCATCAGAAAACTGCCTGTTCATATCCTTTGACCATTTCTCAACTGGGGAATGACTCGTATTCTTATGAATTTGACTCAGTTTTCTATATATTTAAGAAATGAGGCCTTAATCAGAGAAGCTTGTACATTTTGATAGTTTTAAATGTACTATGAGTTCCTTGACCACTGAAGAAATTAGCCTTGCATTCTACAGGAAAAAACAAGCAGATAAAAGATGCATGTTATTGGATAAGTTGTCCATTGAATTAATCCATCAGTTTGTAGATCTTAGACAGGCACTGCAGTTGGACGGTGAACTGGGCCCACTGATGAATAAAAGGAGGCAAGTACATTTAGAGAGTACTGGGAAGACAGCTCAAGTCTGTCAGTGAGCCTAGACTCCTCCTTGCTCCGAAAGCCTCTTTTTAACCTATAGCCTCCCAACGATGGTATATTTGAGCTAACCAAAAGTAAAATGTTCTGCCTTGAGAGCTAATGCATCACCCTTACTAAAGGCTTTCAAGCAGATACTAGATGATCACTTATCAGTAATATTTTAGAAGGAATTCTTTGGTTGAATTTAGTAGCTTCTGAGGTCTTTTCCAACTCTGACATGATTGTGCCATATGGCTGGTGAATTGTGGAATACCATAATCTTAGAGGAATAAAAATTACAAGGTGACCCAAGGGCAAATGAAAATCAATCTGCAAAAATTTATTAAGTGCCTACTTACACAAAGCCTGTTGCTCTTCTAAGTTATAGAGATATTGAGACAAAGGTAGAATAATCCTTGCCCTGAAGGTGCTTACATTTTATCAGTGGAGACAACATATACATATGTATGTTTGTACAAGACACAAGTAGCCATGATTTGGAAGTAGCAACTGAGAGGACCAGGAAAAGGCTCTTGCAGAAGAAGGTGTTGCTTGAGTTTAGCCTTGAAGATCGAAACACCAAGAAAGAGATGGAGGTAAGTAAAGAATGTTCCAAGCAAGGGAAAACAGTATGTGCAATGGTACAGCAAGATATGTGGTAGGTGTAAGTAGGCTACAGCATAAATCCTATGATGATTTGACCCTGAGAAATTATAGCAGACAGTATCACATATATGATGGGGAAAGGATGTGGACAGGTCATGCATTATGAGTGCTACACTGGTATCCACAAAATTTTAAAAAAACTTAAAAAGACTCCAGCATAGTGTATAAATTCTCTATGGAGGATTTGTGGAAGGATATAAATGAGAATTGCACAAGATAAAGTGTTAATCTTTCTCCCCAAACTCTCCCTTCTTCTCAGTTTCTTGTTACTATCTCGAGTATTACCATCCTCGCAGTTTCTCAGAGTTCACAACCTCCATGTCATCCTCAACACCTCATTCTCACTAGCCTCGTACATCCAATCCATTAGAAAATCTTGTAGTTTTTACCTTCACAGCATCCCTTGTAAACAACCTTCTTCTTTCCATTCCTACAGCCACCACCCTGGTACAGGCTCGTCTAATTGTTTCTGATTGATCTCCCTGCTTCAAGGTTCTCCCAGTTCCAAGCCATTCTCCACCCAGATGCCAAAGTGATTTTCAGGTTCATTCTGTCTCTGTCTGTCTCCCCACCACCACCCACCCATCCCACCCCCATGGATCTCTATTCTCTCCAGAGTCAGATATAAAATCCTCCAGTTAAAGGTATTCACAACCTGGCCCCTTCCTACCCCTCCAGTCTTCTTATAACCTTACTCCCTTCCATATACTGTATAATTTAGCTACACTGTCCTTTTTATTATTGCTTACACATAACACTCCGTCAGTAAACTTACACTAGCCATTCTTCGTATCTGGAATTCTCTACCTTTTCCTTTCCTGACTCCTTCTTTGACTTAATTCATGATTTAGCTCAGATCTCTCCTACTGTAGGAAGTGTTCCTTCTTCTTTTCCTCTGCAGGAACTTTAAATTCTAGAAGAAGTGGAACCTGCATGGTTAGAGGGAATTTTCTGGTCTGAGAGTTCCTTTGGAAATTATAGGTCTAGTACCAATCCTTGTCTTTTAAGATCCCTTGGAGATAATTGGAAAAATGTCCAAAAGTTACAGAATAGGTGTTTTCAGATTCACTATTTTTCTATCTTGATCCTAAGCTTTGAACCTACTTCATGTTTTGGGTTCCTGAGATCATAAACTGAAATACTGTACTTAGTTTTTGAAAGTTAAGCCCCTAGAAACTTAATTTAGCATGCCTAGTCCGGCTACAGTCAAATTCTTGTCCTACTGCCAGTGAGTTCTGTGAAAGACTGCTAGTTCCTTAGCATCTATTAGTTTAGCAGTGCAACCAAGAAACACAAGGAGGAAATTGGGGTAGATGCTTACCTTCCTATAAGGTAGCCCTTTCAAGGTAAGGGATAGTTTACTTGACTTCAACTTCTTAAAAGCCTGGCATTGTTTATCCTTCCCATAATTAACCCATAAAATCTTTGTGATAAAATCAGCTGCTTACCTCGAATTTCATATGACCCAGTGGTATTGTACCACTTGCTGTTGTCATGTCTGAAACTTGATTCTTAGTCTCCCTTCCATTTTGACGCTAATTTTCTGCTTGTCCTTTTACCCCAGAAGGTGGAGACAGAGAACATTGAAAGTAAGGAAGAAACTAAATTTGACTTCAGATATTTGCCTCCTGTAGAAAGAGAATTGTAAAATGTGCATCTATTTTGGTTACATCAACAAAGAAACTGTTACTTTATGAAAGATTTGGAGACTAGCTGTTGACCTTTTAATTCTTGATTATCTCTCACACACGTTATACTATTCAATTCTGTAAATATGTGTAGCTCTATAAGTGGCTAAAAAATTGCCAGACTTTCTTACCCAGCTTTCTGCCCGAGACAATGAGTGGATGCATAGAGAACAACGCCATTTGTTCTTAAATACTCTTGAGAAAGACATTTTGAAGTTTGTGGTTGTGGCACCAGGATATTGACAAGCTGGAACACATCCGAGAAAGAGCCAGAATGGAAAGAGAATTTGAAATCTGAAACCACTGCAATAAGATCTGATGGATGAATGGAGGGTATTTAGCCACAAGAAGAAAAGGCTTAATTAGGGAGGATAAACATTTGAAGGGTTCTCTTGGAGAAGAAAGATTCCATATTTTGCTTTGCCCCAGAGCAGAACTTATGCAGATGGGGAGAAGCTACCGGGAAGCTGATGTTGGCTTAGTGTAAGGAAGAACTTCTGAACAATTATACCTGTCCACAAATGGAAGAATGGGTAGCTGCCTCAGAAGGTAGCAGATAGGGGAACTACACTAGAAATTTTCAAGTAGAAGTGATGGCATAGGGTCCTACATTTAAAGCTGGGAAAGACTTTAAAGGTTGTCAGGTTTGTACCATCATTTTTTAGTTGAAAAAATTGAGACCTAGGGAAGGGAAAAGCAAGTTGCCCAAAGTTATGCAGGTAGTGACAGAGGGGGGACCTACAATCTCTGATTCCTAATCCGTTGCTTTTTCCACTATAGCACAATGCCTCTGTGAAACATTATTTAGAGAGGACAGTGAATACTTCAGAAAGATGTTAGACTAGATTATGGACTCCTAGATCTAGAGCCAGAGGGATTCTTAAAGGTCATCTAAACTAACTCCCTCATTTTTAACAGAGGGGGATGCCGAGGCCAGGGCAGTGGCAGAGCTGGGATTATGGTTCTGTGACTCTTGAGTTCATCACCCTTCACAATACACCACACTGCTTCCCAGCCTCTGGTGTCCTTTCTAGCTCTCTCTTTACATTTCTAAAAGCAGCAGTATTTATATTCTCCATCTTACTGGTTTGGAACATTCTGCAGGTACCCAGCCTTAAATCACTGCCACCAGGCTCTGGATGGAGTAAAAAGGAAACCTCAAAGGTAGGAAGGTTGCTGAGTGAATGGTGGGAGTGGGGAATAAGGAATAACCCTACTACCCCTCCAGAACTGTTGTATCATGGGAGCATGAAAGAAGTACTGGAGAGAATGATTCAGGATGCAGTGTCTTGTGGGAAAAGCCAGGTCTCTGAGTGCCAGAAGATGGAAGGAGCACTAGAGGAAAAAGCCTAAGGAGAAAGGGGGTTTGTTCATTAAAGAATCGATTGCCAGAGGGCACAATGGAAGGAAACTTGAGAGGGATTCACCAATGTCTTCCCAGGCTTCTCTGACTCCATCCCTTTTGTTTCTGAGAGCTCAATTTGAACCAGCTCTGGGAGTTAATTTTTAAATTTCCACAGTGAATATTTACACATCAAGAATTGATAAACACTACAAATCCGGGCTGGATTGCTTGTTTTGTTTGTTTTCTAGACTAAAGAAAGCAATGAAGAAAATGTTAATAACACGTATTAAACTTCAAAGTGTGCCATGTATACTTTTCTTTTTCCTGGAGAGCTGGTTGTTAAACATTTATTAGCACAACACAGGGTTGAGGAGTATCTTTCTATGCTGTAGCTCATAAACTCCT
>JAQQSK010013397.1:0-11500 GCA_028658325.1 Potorous gilbertii
GATAATTTCATGAAGGATGATGTCTAGGCTCTTTTTTTGATCATGGCTTTCATGTAGTCCCATAATTTTTAAATTGTCTCTCCTTGATCTATTTTCCAAGTCAGTTGTTTTTCCAATGAGATATTTCACATTCTCTTCCATTTTGTCATTCTTTTGGTTTTGTTTTGTGATTTCTTGGTTTCTCAGAAAGTCATTAGCCTGCATCTGTTCCATTCTAATTTTTAGAGAACTATTTTCTTCAGTGAGCTTTTGCACCTCTTTTTCCACTTGGCTAATTCTGCTTTTGAAAGCATCTTCTCCTAATTGGCTTTTTGATCCTCTTTTTCCAATTGAGTGAGCCTATTTTTCAAGGTGCTATTTTCTTCAGCATTTTTTTCGGTGTCCTTTATCAAGGTATTGACCTGTTTTTCATACTTTTCTTGCATCTCTCTCATTTCTCTTCCCTGTTTTTCCTCCACCTGTTTAATTTGTTTTTCAAAATCCTTTTTGAGCTCTTCCATGGTCTGAGCCCATTGCATATCTATTTCAGATGTTTGGGATACAGAGGCCTTGGCTCCTATGTCTTCACCTTATGGTAAGCATTCTTCTTCCTCATCAAAAAGGAAAGAGAGAAACATCTGGTCACAAAAAAAGTAACCTATGGTCTTATTATTTTTCCCTTTTCTCGGCATTTTCCCAGCCAGTTACTTGACTTCTGAGATTCCTCTCCACCCCCACCCAGATCTGCCCAGCTAGTGCTTGGGGTCTGAGATTCAAATGCTGCTCCCCAGCGTCAGGGCTTTTGGTGGCAGGCCTGGCTGCTATTCAATGTGAGCTTACGTTCTGGTACTTAAGTGGGGGCAGGGCTGCCTTCCAGTCTCAGTTCCCTCAGGGGGTTTATGCAGAGACCTTCAGTAATGGAGCTCCTGTTGAGCTCCTCTCTGCTCCAGGAGCCTCTGGCCACCCACTGCCTCTGCTGCTGCCTCCTGAGGAGGTCTGAGTTATGGAGACACTCTGCTCTCCTCTCAGTCAGTCCAGAAGTCTCTCTCACTGACCTGTAGTGCCTGTGGTTGGAGGGACCTTCGTGGCTGCCAGAGATTCTGTCCCTGAAGCCTGCTCCTATCTGTTCTTCTTGGTGCCATGCTGCCAGTGCAGGGGTAAGCTCTGCTCCTATCTGGTGTGCGATGGACCTTTGGGATCGGTTTTTCAGGGCTTTCTGGAATAGAAATTTCCTTCATTCCGTTGCTGCGTGGCTTCCACTGTTACAGAATTTGTTGGGAATTCTTTTTACCGGAAATCCATGGGCTGTAGGTTCAGCGCTAGCATATGTGAATGTTTCTACTCCACCATCTTGGCTCCTCTCCCTCCCAACATAAATTCTTGATGATCAAATAGGTGCATTTCAACTTTGTAATTTTGTAAGTCATGGTTCAGGAACATCTAACTTCTAGGACATGCTTGCTTTATTGTTTTGTACATGTTGCTTAACCACTCTGGGCCTTGATTGCCTCTTCTTTAAGAAGTAAAAGCAGCATACATTACTTCATTTATTAAACAGTTTTTTAGTGCCAAAAATAAACAAGATATAATGCTAATTGTAGTTGATGATGGAAAACTGAATCAGACCCTCAAGTGTCTTGCCATCATTCATTTTGAATACATGATAGAATTGTTGTCATTTGGAAAGTATAAACAATATTTAGAATGGTTTTTTGGTCAATAACCATACTTCTGAAAGCTCATTATAGGGAAAACCTCATCATCCTGCAAGATACTATCAAAGTTCTGTATCTTATTACAATCCTTTACCCTTCTGAAAGGTGGAAACAGAAATTAATCTCTAGTTAAGGAGGGGGATAAATTCAGTTACCTTTTTATTTCTTACCTTGTTGCTATACTCATGAATTTCTCTGGTTTTTCCATCATCACCTACATGTCTGATATTGACCCCACCCCCTAGCTTTTTTTTTTTGGTTCTCTTCCCTTATGAGATTGTAACTGACAGGATTCTTTTTTAGTTTGTAACTCTTTTTTTATTATAAGAGCTTAGCAAAGTACCTGGCACATAGTAGGGACTTAATACATGTTTATTGACTGTTTATTATTACTGTTCTCCTGTTAAAGCTATTAGAAGAGATTTCCTTAGAGATAACAAAAACTAAGCTGGATTAAGGATGGATAAAATTGAAAAAAAAACCTGAAAATAGATATTACAATATTCTAGGCAGCTAGAAAAATAAGAGCAAATAAAAGAAGGAAACTGGAGTTTACTTGGGAAATGTCGTGAAACATCAACAGCATTAAAAAGACTGGAAACAAGAGTTGTAACAATGCTGAAGAGCACTGAATGCCTACATAAGGATTTCGCACTTTATTCAAATAATAACCAGGGCCTTTTAAAGAATCGTACTCAAGGATTTCATGATTAATGTTTTTCTGAGGAAAATTAATCTGACAGGAACACTGATGTGAGAAGAGACTGTGAGTAGAAAGATTGGTAGGAGCAGAATGGCATCAGGAGGGAAGTAATAAGAGCTAGAACTACACTGGTCGAGGAGGAAATGGAAGGGAGGGGACCAATGTGAGAGACATTTGGTAGCTCCATGAAGACAAGGACCTTGCCTTTTCCTTTTTATTTCCCCAAGTGTCTTGCACTTTAAACACTGCTTTGAAATGTTTATGGCTTCTGAAATGATTTCAGTCACTATTAACAGATACTAGAAAACTATTTTAGGTTTCTATTTCTTCCATATTTTTCATGAGTGTTTTCAGTGTTACTATAAACTACAGGATTTTCTAGAATATGAACTTAGTGGTGAGTTTAACACTGTACTTTGGTAAGCAATAAACACTCAGAAAAATTGCAATAAACTATGTCTTTATATTAGGCCTCTTATATGTAGCAGGCAGTCTCTCTACTGTATTTTTAATACAGAGTAGTTTAGTTAGGAAAAGGGTGGATGGAAGACTTTTCACGCAAAAGAAAGTAGTTAAATCAATTGTTAAAGAATTTAAGATAACCCTGTCATTATAAATGAATTATTTTGATAACTGAAAGAAAAGGAAAGGACTTTGGTTTAATTTAAAAAATACCTGGTTAAATATGTTTATTAAAAACCAAACTTTAAAATTGGTTTTGAGCAAATTGCAGGATAAAGGGACAGTGTGGTAAATATGAAGATCCAAATAACTTTGAGAAAGACATAGTCTGATGCCCTGGTGCTGTGTGAACATTGTGTTTTCTAAAGGTTAAGAGAAATAACTTTTTATTTATTATAAAGCAGAATAATGGTACTATGAAGATACAGTTTCAAGGATACATAACAAGACAGTAATTATGACAACTTAAAATCTACTGGGAAGGATGGACCCACAGCTTATTTGCATATAGCTGTTTTATGACATGGTAAAATATACAAGATACAATAATTTTCTTTTTGGAGATTGTGCCACAACTGTATAAGGTCTACTGAATTCCCATTAGAAATTTGTTTAATTATTGTCTTTTAAAACACAAGTTGAATCCATGAGTTGTGAGTTCTGTTAAGTATGTGGATAATCCTCCCTCATGTTTTTCCCTTCCATTTTCCCGGAAGTGTGTACTCATCTTTGCTCCAGAGATGCTGAGTACATTGGCGAGATAGTGTGACTCAGATTTAGATATGGACTAGAAGGTACAATTTTTAATTAATTTGCTTTATTATGAGTACCTGCAATATTAATAGCATTACTTTTGCCTTATTGTTAAATGGTCACATTTAATACATAAAACTGTCATTACTGTGAGTGACTGGCTGAATGACAAGAAATGCATTAATGATGGCTAAAAGGTAAGAGCAGTAAATGAGGGAAAGTATTTCTTTGTGCAACCCTAAGAGAATCTAAGTATAACTGTATAACTGCTCTTTTTCTCAGAATTTAGACTGCCAGGGGAAAAACAAATTAGAGTGAGAAAAGTAACTCAGAGAGTACATAATCTTACATACAGGTGAGAGTTAGAAGGTTCTATACACTATGCGTGGACTCAAGCTTTCTACATTAATTGAGAAATACCAATATCTTTTTCATCATCATCACTATTATCAATATATTTTTATTGACTACCTACATGCAGGATGTTACTAAATGTTGATAATTCAAAGAGGTATGGAATTTGATCCCTAGCTACAAGGCAATTATGAGCAAGTTAGAGATATGGGAAAAAATTACACATGTGCACACACACATATTTCACATATATTTGTACTTTCATATATAATAGTATTTTATATGGTATGTATACTTTCACATAGTATATATCTTTTTCACTTATGGTAGATATTTCACATATGTGTATTTTCATATGTAATATATCATTTCACACACATATACATGTATGCATACAGATAATTGTATGAGAAAAATAACAAGCAGATACTACTGATCAATAGTGGGGATAAATACTAGAGAAGTTCATGGAAAGTTTAAGAAGATGTGACAGAAGGTTATAAATCCAAACTCTTTGAATTCTGGATTCAGTTCTCTTACAGTTCTCAAAATTTACCCTCTATCAACCTATCTACCTAACTTTCTATCTATCTATTTATCTATCTATCTATCTGTCTATCATCTATTTATTTTGTCAATAGAATGTTGGATGGGGCAAACTCAAATATTCGCAATTTTTCTTGGGAGACAAAAACTCTGTGAGATAAAAGGGACTAAATATTTCCATGGAAATGGAATTTTAGGGCATTTTCAAATGCATTACAAAACAAGATCCAAAGAATTTAATCAATGATTGTATTTAGGGGTGGGAAATGAAGAGTCAGGAAAGGGACAAGCAATAATTCTGCAGCTTTGATGACTGGAAGGATAAGGAGAGAAAACTGACATTGACAGAAATATAGAAATTCTGAGAGGGAGTAGTTTCTGAAGGAAAGATGGCATGTTTAGTTTTAGGCATGTTTGGCAAGAACATTTTAGTTGCATTGCATTCATAACTCTGGGTATACACCTAATGGACCATAGCAAAATGACTGGGTATTATTCGTGCAGACATTCTCCTAGACGTTTAAGTCATGTGAGTTAAATCATTCATGCAGTAAGAGACTGTAAGTTGGTCGGTATTAAATCCCTTCTGCTTCTTTGACTTTACCATATGACCATCTATAAACCAGTGTTTTTCTTCATTATCATTTATTAGTGCCTATCACTTAAGAATTCAATTGGAATTATATCTATATCTATATGTACACATATACATGTGAATATATGTGTGTGTAAACATATGTATATGTTCAGAAACCTTAAAACATTGCTAGATATAGAGATTACATAAATCATAGGATCATACACTTAGAGCTGAACAGGAGGAGAAAAATTACTCTAATTACATTTAACATTTGAAGAAACTGAGGCCAAAAGACATTATATAATTTGATTTTAGTTAAGGGAACAGCATCATGAGTTGAACACAGGTCCTCAAAGTGCAAACTTAAGACTTTTTCTGCTGTTTTAATAATATCTTAGGAAACATTGTTATACCTCTAATGTGTAATAATTGATTTGTTGTTATTATAATGTATAATAAAGACAGCAACATATTAAAATGCCTAACTGACAAATTTCCAGACAGTGTTTATATAGAAATTAATTTCTGAAAAATTCTTGTTAGAATTTTAAAAATTTTCTCAAATCATAAGTACTATGAAGTTACAGCATGCATCACCATGTTAATGGATCAATTTAATTAGAATATGAATTTCTTTCTTACCACATTATTTTATATTTGTGATTTTTGAAGTTTATAGAAAAAAATTTTGTCACATTGTTCATCCACAATTCTAGAAGTTAAAACAAAAATGCAAAAAAGTGTGAATGAGCAATTACTCAATTTATTTTCTCTACTGCTATCACTGCATGTTATAAATGAAGTCAGTATATATATATATATATATATATATATATATATATATATATATATATATATTTTTTTTTTTTCAGTTTGTTAACTGGTTTGTAGAAAACCTAAAAAAAATAATGCAATGACAAATGAAAACATTTTGGAAAATGTTACAAAACATAAGCAATATCTCCAATGAGATTAATAGGAGAAAACTAAGTTAAATATCAAAATAGTATCGAGTGACATAACATAAGATAATCACCCAAGGTTTAGAATTGAAAGGGCAGATTTATAGGAGATGTCTTGTGTTCCAGAAATTTATATTTCTATCATCAAGGACCCTGGCATACATAAGAGGGCTTACTGTACAATTTCTTAGATCTGCTTTTCTAAAAGGAAAGCAACTTTCGAAGGTCAAAAATGTACTTTATTTAAGCACATATATCATTCACTTAGTTCAGGAGAAAAAGTTAGCACCCTGAACTTCAGAGAAAATACAAATAGAAATAAAGACCAACAGATAGAGCTTCCAACTGTCTGACCATAAGCAATTCGTGTGTTTGTTTGTCCATTGTCAAAGAAGATCATGCCATCAGAGAAATAATGACATGACTTGTACTTGACTTTGTTTTGAGTGAGAGAGGGCTATGCAGGTCACAAACCTCATTTCTTCTCCAGAGTCATCTGAATCCAGTGACCAGATATTCATCAGGATGACTGGAGATGACCCAAGATGAGGCAATTGGGGTTAAGTGACTTGTCCAAGGTCACACAGCTAGTGACCTTGTCAAGTGTCTGAGATTTGAACTCAGGTCCTCCTGATTCCTGCACTGGTGCTCTATCCACTGCACTACCTACCTGCCCATAAGCAATACATACATCATGGATCAACAGACAGATCCAACTGACTGACCATTATATACATACATGGTTATGGGACAGAGAAGTATCAATATCTGAATTTTCAAAGCTGGAGGAGGAGGGAGCCTTAGAGGCTATCCAGTCTTGTCTGACCAGAACAAACACTTCCAGTGAGTAAGCTCCAAAATACAACCTCATCTCTGAGTATACATACACTTTTCAGAATCAGAGAGCATCACAACACTTGAGAACCAGTGGCTCATTAGAAATAACAAAAGGCATGGACCTTCATAAAAAAACAAATTTCTCGTAATCAAACTTTCCTTAATGGGTAGGCCCATTAATAGGTAGGGAAGATATTTCACTCTCATTAACATAATTAACATTACAATACTACATCACAATGTTAGCAGCACTAGGTAGAGCCTCCACTGCTACCTTTATAAAAAAAATCTTTTGGAGGGAGGGGTGAGGGACAATGCCCAAACCACTATTACCCATAGACCATAAATCTGTTTTTAAAGAGGCAACTTAGAAAATCATAAAATGTTTTTCCATTTACTGCACTTTCTATCTTGAAGGATTTTTTTTCTTCTTCTCCCCTTTCTGACCTTTAGAAGGGAACAAATTTCAAGCATTAAGTAGTGGATATTGTAGAATTTTCCTAGAGGCATGTGGGGCTTGCATAGAGCATGGTTATTTTAAAGTTCACATACCTTTATATATTTTCTGCCCTAGGAAGAAAAGTTAAACACACTGTTTATAAAATAAAAGTCAAACAGTGACAAATGGAAGGCCTATTAATTTTCAAAAAAAAATGTTTTCTTTAATGTTTAAAAAGTGCACAGTGAATAAAAGGTTGTCCAGAGGAAATTAAATACAATGGATTAGAATGGTTTGTTCCCTTTCTCATTTTGCATGATATTTTTCTCTCCTTGTTCTTCTTTCACCTGTGTGACTGCTTATTTTCAGGCTCCTTTGTTGGATCATCACCCATTTCTTACTCAGTAAGTAGGTGTATCCCCGCCATGTTCTGTTTTAGGCATGTTCACTCTTTATAGGTTCTCTTTTTGTGGAATCATCCGAGTATTTTGTCCGTATCTTTCATATCCATATATTGACACACATTACTTTTATCTTGAAAAAGTAACTTAACCTCTCTTGACATATTTTCTTCATCTGAAATGAAATGTTGAACAAGAGAATCTCAAATTTCCTTTCCAGTTTTAAATGTATGATCCTACGAAACTATGGTCCAATCCTAATTCTTACCCTAAACCCAAATCCTACCTTATCAAGCTATCTACAGGACCTCTATTCATTAATTCACTCAAAAAGCCTTTAAAAAGAGTACCTACTATGTTGTCAGGAACTCAGACTAATGAGAAAATGAAAAACTGTCTTTCAAAGAGATTACATATTATACAATCAGATATTGCAAATCAAGCAATTAATACATATTCCTCCAGCTTTTAAATATTTTAGATGTTTGTATTTTTAAGAAATTGAGAACTGGATTGAGTTTTGTTACTTCACAATTCTTAATGCTGCCACAAATGGCTTAAATAATATTTTATGAATTTAAAATTGTGCCCTTTATTTCTGTTCCAATATGAAGCATTTTCGCTGGGAAAAAAGCATAATTTTTTCCAAATTATGATTTATCCTTTGGACAACTATGATAAGGATAGAATTCAGCCTCCACTAAAAACTCATTTGAACTCTCTCCAAACTCTTTTGAATTATCCCTTGGGTTTTGAAACCCTCACATCATCCTTACTAGGAACATGTTGATTTTGCTTTTTTTTTTCATAATAGCAATGCGAGGTGCACATATGAAAGAAAGTAATATATAGTACCTACGTTGATTGGTTGGTTGGTTGGCTGTTGTCCTTCGTCTTCTAAGAGGAACAAGATGACATCACCATGATAAAGGAATTTTTCAGGGTGTCTCACTGTGGCTAATCAGACCAATATGAGCTTGGAATGTTCTACCACAGGTTGGGCATTGATAGTCCAGGTGAATATTTGGGATGGGTATCCCAAATTTGTGCATCCTGTGTTTACTTTGTGCTGTCTCAATTCTGTTTTGCTCTAAGAGTACAGCACCCTTTCTGACATGAGCCCGCCATGCTGAGCAGTCCTGTGCCAGTGTCTCCCAAGTTGCACAGTCAAATCCAAAGTTCTTGAGAGAGACTTTAAGAGCTTCTTTGTATCAATTCTTCTGGCCACGATGTGATCACCTGCCCCATGCAAGTTCTCCATAAAATAGTCTTTTTGGCAAGCATACATTTTTCATTCGAACAACATGCCCAGTCCATCAGAGTAACAGTCTCTGAACCATAGTTTGAATACTTGGCATTTAAGCTTGAGCAAGGTCTTCAGTTTCTGGTATTTTATCCTGCCAAGTGATCCTCAGAATTTTCCTAAGACACTTCATATGGAAGCAATTCGGTTTCCTGGCATGGCGCTGGTAGACTGTCCATGTTTCACAAGCATACAGCACAGTGACTCCGTAGACTTTCAGGTAGCAGTGTCTCACTGATATACTCTCACATGTCTTCTTTGGATCCAAGTTTGCTTACTATAATTTCACAGCTTTACTTTTGTTTCTTTTGCAGTTGTTCTGTCCATTTACATTTTATTGCAGTCATGTAAATTTTTTTCTTTGCTTATGCTAACTTCACTAAATAGAAATGTATATTTCTTCCTTTTCTTCACATTGTTTATCATATTCATCACTTATTTTGTTAAATTACTTTTTCCCAGGCACTGTGCTAAGTACTTTATTTTTTTCTTTAAATTTATTTTCAGTTTTCAACATTGACTTCCACAAAATTTTGAATTTCAAATTTTCTCTCTCTTTTCTCTCTACCCTCAAATCAAGACAGCAAACATTCTGATTACCCTTTTCTCCAATTTGCCCACCCTTTTGTCACCCCTAAGCCTTCTCTTCTATTTTCCTGTAGGGCAAGATAGATTTCTATACCCCATTGCCTATGTATCTTATTTTCTAGTTGTGTGTTAAAACCATTTTTAATATTCATTTTTAAAGCTCTGAGTTACACATTCTCTCCTTTCACCCCTCCCCACCCACCCTCATGGAGAAGTCAAGCAATTCTATATAGGCTATACATGTGTAGTCTTACAAAATACTTCCATAATAGTCATATAAAAGACTAACTATCTTTCCCTCTATTCTGTATCAACCTCCATTTATTCTATTCTCTCCTTTGATCAGTCCCTCTACAAAAGTGCTTGCTTCCAATTACCTCTTCCCCCAATCTACTGTCCCTTCTATTGTCCTCCTTTTTTATCATCATCCCCTCTGATTTCCTGTAGGGTAAATAAGCTCTGATACTCAATTGAGTGTGTATGTTATTCCCTCCTGAATCCAGATCCATTGAAAGTAAGGCTCGCTTATTTCCTCTCACCTCCCCTCTCTTTCCCTCCATTGTAAAAGTTCTTTCTTGCCTCTTTTATGGGAAATGATTTGCTACATTCTACCTCTCCCTTTCTCTTTCTCCCAGTACTTTCCTCTCAACATTTAATTTTCTTTTTTAGGGAATTCTCCTTTCATGTTCAGCTTTCCCTATATTTTCTCTCTCTCTGTCTGTCTCTCTCTCTTTGTCTCTCTCTCTGTGTCTCTCTCTGTTTCTCTCTCTCTCTCTATATATATGTATACACATGTACATATATACATACATATGTATATATATATATATATATCTATATATGTATATATATGCACATACACACACACACACACACACACACACACACACTCCCTCTACCTTCATATTGAGAAAGGTCTCATGATTTTCAAATATCATCTGTCCATAGAGGAATGTAAACAGTTCAAATTTAATAAATCTCTTATAGTTTTTCTTTCCCATTTACCTTTTCATGCTTCTCTTGATTCCTATATTTGAACTTCAGATGTTCTATTCTGCTCTTGTCTTTTCAACTAGAATGCTTGGGATTTCTCCATTTCATTGAAATGCACTCCTCCTCCCTCCCTGCTGAAGTATTATACTCACTGTTGCTTGGTAGGTGGTTCTTGGTTTTAATTATAGCTCCTTTGATCTCTTGAATATCATATTCCAAGTCATTTGATATCTTAATGTAGAAGTTGCTAGATCTTGTGTTATCCTTATTGTATTTCCACAATAGTTTCTTTCTGACTTTCTATAATATTTTTCACTTGACCTGCGAACTCTGGAATTTAACTGAAATATTCCTAGGAGTTTTCCTTTCATGATATTTTTCAGGAGGTGATTGGTGGATTCTTTCCAGTTTTATTTTACCCTATGGTCCTAGAATATCAGGGCAATTCTTGATTTTCAAAATCCTTTTTGAGCTCCTCCATGGCTTGAGCCCATGGGGTATCTATTTCAGATATTTGGGATACAGAGGCTTTGACTCCTATGTCTTTACCTGATGGTAAGCAGACCTCTTCGTCGTCAGAGACGAATGGCGGAATTATCTTCTCAAGAAAATAACTATCTATAGTCTTAGTTTTTTTCCCTTTTCTGAGCATTTTCCCAGCCAGTTACTTGACTTTTGAGAGTCCTCTCCACCCCCCTGGCTTAGATCCCCCAAGCTAGTGCTTGGGGTCTGGGATTCAAATGCTGCTCCCCAGCCTCAGGGCTTTTGGTGGCAGGCCTGACTGCTCTTCAATGGGAGCTTATCTGCTGGTTCTCAGGTGGGGGCAGGGCCGCCTCTCAGGCTCAGTTCCCTCAGGGGGTTTATACTGAGAACTTTTGTAACAGA
>JAQQSK010013398.1:0-11499 GCA_028658325.1 Potorous gilbertii
GCCCATCAATTGGGGAATGGCTGAATAAATTATGGTATATGAATGTAATGGAGTACTATTGTGCTATAAGAAATGATGAACAGGAAGACTTCAGAGAGGCCTGGAAAGACTTATATAATCTGATGCTGAGTGAAAGGCGCAGAACTGGGAGAACTTTGTGCACAGCAACAACCGCAGTGTGCAAGAGATTTATCTGGTAGACATGAAACTTCATTGCAGTGCAAGGACTTAAAAAATTTCCCAATAGTCTTTTAAGGCAAAATGCCTTCCACATCCAGAGAAAGAACTACGCAATTCAATCACAGATTGTAGCAGATCATTTTTTTGTGTATTACATTTTGGTTTGTTATTTAATTATTTATGTATTATATATTTATTATTTATGTATTGTGTATTAATTAATGTATTTAATAAGAATATATATGTAGAACCTATATAAAATTGTACGCCATCTCGGGGAGGGGGGTAAGAGGTGCAGGAGGGGAAAAAAATCTAAGTTATATGATAGTAATTGTAGAACACTGAAAACAAAATTAAAAGAAAAACAAAATAAAAAAATGAAAAAGAATAAAATAACCTTTTCTTCTCCTTTGTTCAGACCAGGAAGGTATATGGCTAAGTATTGCTCCACCACTCTCATTTTCTGCGCTTTATTTGACTAATTATCCCCTTTAATTGACTAACCTAGTCTATGATACCTTGTTCCAAGAAATGTTAATTTCATATTCCCCCTTTCCACTTCTTTGTGCTGTCTTGAGAACTGATAAGTTAAATGATGTGTCTTCGATCATATGAGTCAGAGTCAGTAGGTGTCAAAGGAAAGATCTGAACCTTGGTCTTCCTAACCATGTTATGATACTCATTCTTAATAAATTTCAAGTAAATAAACTATCTGACTATGGAGGATCACATTGTATTTTTTTTAAATTGCAGTAGAACAGAAGGTCCTATATTTTCATAGCTATAGTTAAGAAGGAAATTTATCATTGAACAAAAGCTAAGGAGATTATGGAAGGCAGTAGAAAAAATTTTTTATTATATTCCATTGAAAAGTCTTTCTTTTCAAAATCAAAGCAGTATAAGAACAGTTGTGGATTAAACAGTGGTTATTTATATAAATTTTTTTTTTTTAGAAAAAGTCTGAAAAGCATCTTTCGAAAAATAGTAAGAAAATTTAGACAAATGTACAAGACTAAGTTATTGCAATGATAAAAATCAATATCCTATCTGTAACAAAGTATTGACAACAACACTAATTGTAGAAGTAAAACCTAGAAATGAATTATATGTTGATCAAATGTAGATTTACAGTCAGCCACAATCCCCTTTATCCACTTGAGATTCATAAGCTGTTCTATCTCAATGGATTACTTTCACATGACTTCCCCTAATACCTACTATGCTATCGCCAAACTGGCTTATTTACCAATCCTCATATATAACAGTGCATCTCCATATCCGTCCCTTTGCACATTGCCCAATACCTGGAATGTACTTCTTAATCATCTCTTCCATTTAAGATTTTTCTAAGGTTCAGTTTGTGTGCTTCACCCTTGGAGACAAACTTCGCCTTTTTTCTGAATTCCTTTCCCTTCTCATTATTTTTATCCAGCCCCAATACTTTATATTTTGTGTATACTTTGTTTTTGAATATGATGTTTCCTCTCAGTAGAATGTAAACTCCAGTGAGACAAAGACTTTTTCATAATTGCCTTTGCATCTCCATTACCTTGTGCAAATATTTTCTGAAGAAACCCCACCACCATCTACATTAGAGACAGGTCTTACCCCATAATTTTCTTAGTTCAGGTTTGCTTTTAAGGTGAAATGAGGTATTTGTAAAACATTGAGCAGTTAACCAGGGAGGTTTACTTTGCTATAACACTGCAAAAATATGCAACAAGGAAATGGTGACATTTAGCTTCTCTGAATATGCCTCTTGTACTGTGTCTATATGCACTTTATCTGGTCAGGGTACAAAGAAAGGGCATTAGTAGTCATTATATATATTTTTAATTTTAAGTTAGTTTACTATGGGTTTTTCTGGGTGACTGTGATTTTGGTCTGGTTTTCTCTGTTCCATTTCATAAAGGCTCATTCAATAAGAATGTATTATGTACTGACTATGTAGTCTCCATTAGGACACAGTTGACTGATGTTGAGTTTACAATGCATACTATCACAGCAGTAGGATTCTTACTAGTGAGAGATTTATTGAATTTACATCCGGAAAATATGTTAAAGACCATCTAGTCTAACTCCATTGAGAAAGTTAGGTCAAGAATGATAGAGTCTCCTTGATTAGACAGGTGACATCTCTTTGACTTGTTGCCATTAATCACCTTTCAGTATAGTCACATCTTATCCTTTACCCACAACATCCTCTCCCCATAGGAACATTATCTAATAGTACTTGAATCTGATTGCATTCTTTCTAGGACAATTTCAATAAGACTTTTACATTTCCATAAACCATTCTTCCCTAATTAGTACTGAGAAATCAAAGGAAAAAAAATTTTATTTTAAAGCACTTTGCTAATGTTCTAAATGATCTTTTACAGTTTCTAATATACAGCAGGTCAGGGAATGAATTCTTAGGCTATACACCTTGCAGTTGAGGTGACATAAGATAAAATTGCCTTCATTCTGTTAATATACCCTTTTTGGGTTTGTTTGCTAATTAGCATGCTGCTGTTAGCACCTTTCACCTTCCTTTGTTAGTTTTTCGGGTGTATGCCTAAATAGACTGAAAATTCAACTACTTGCAAAAAAAGACTAAAATCCAGTAAACTCCATTAAGGGAAAGTTTGGGAGAGAACTTGGTATTTAGGCAATGGTTTGCTGAGAATATTGCATTTCCATATACATACTGATGAACTGTTGCTTGTTTTGTAAATCATTGGCTATCACCAGAACTTTTTTTTTAAACTGGAATAAATGGACAGCTAGTCCATGGTGGGTTATTTTGGTTTTAGCCTTTCTTTGCAGTTATCTGGGCTGATTTGACTGGCACAACTCAAAGGAGAAGGATATAAAGCATCCAACACTAAGCCAGCATTCACCTACACACCTGTGTTTTCATACACCTTTTTGTGACTCTCAAATCTCTGTCCTTCATGTTAAAGACATCTGAGAGAGGCCTTCTGGGGACCATAAAAGCCCCACTGTCTTTTGTCATTTAAAAGCTGTTAGGGATTTCACAGCTAACAGTGGTGCATCTAATTACTGAATTATTAAATGGAAAGCCACAGCCTAAAAAGCGATGTCCTGTCACTCAAAAAGATAAATTCAAGCAAAGAAAAAAAACAGAGATACAATTAAGTCATCTTTTCTACTTCACTCCTGCAGTTGATTGAAACATATCCAAACTCAAGGAGTAAAGAAGCTTAATTGCCTCTGATACTTGCCTTAACTTTATCATGGGTTCTTGAGTCAAATGAATATTCAATTCCTTTACTAGTAGTAATCCTTAAGAGATATTCTAGGAATAGCAGAGAGATTAAGTCTGCATGTTAGCTTAGGTCTTTCTGAATCAGACACATATTATTCTATGTAATCTGGCATCTACACAGACAATATGTTTGAGATATTACAGAAATAAATGCCACTTGGCACTTTTAAACTTTGTGAAGAACTCTCCTCACAACTCTATGAAATGGATCAAAAACCCCATTTTACAGATGAAGAAACAAAGCATTTGAAAGGTAAAATGACTTAGCCATGGTCACACAGATGCTGAGTATATGAAATGAGAAGAAATATAAAGTACACTAAATTCAGAAGAGAATCAATGTCAGTTTTACTTCCTGTGTGACCTTGGGCAAGTTAAGTAACCTGGCTATCCTCAGTTTTACATCTATAAAACTAGGGTGTTGGACTAACTCTCTTCTAAGGTTCATTCGAGCTCTAGATCTATGATCCTGTGATTCTGCAGCTAACCCCAGTTCTCCTGATATCTCCTTCAACACCAATGATGAAAATTTCAAAACATCTATCTGCCTTTCTTGTACAAGAAGGAACAAAGGAGAGAAGGAAAGAAGGGGAAAAGAATGTGAAAGAGAGGAAGGAGGAAGAAAGTAGGGGTTTTTTATTTATTTTAATGGGACCCAAAATAACCACATGGTTGAGATAAAGATAGCCAGTAATCTCTGGGTGAGTTCTTTAAAACTGAGTAATGTACTGAAGTATGCTGATAAATGTCTAACAACTGACTCTCAGGAGAAGAGGATGTGTGCAGGCATACTTTTAAGTGCAATATTAATTACTATCATTTCAACATACCCCTGAAGCATATGGGCTGAAGTACATTGATAAACTATGCTTCCTTGTCAGATGGCAAACCCATTTTTTCCTGCTTATTCATTTCTTTGATTCTATCTTTTATTATTATTTTTCCATATAATTCCATATTTGTAATATATTGCAGCATCCTCTTATCCACCATAAACCTTTCTAAAGCCTTCTAGGTGACATTCATTTCATTTCAATGGATAATACAATGTTCCAAGTCTTGCAAAAATATAATAATACTGGAATATTATTGCTATTAACAAGAAGAGATTTTGCTTCAGGGAGATATTTGCAGTCTTGAAAAGAACAAAATAATTTCCCAAAAGAAATTAAGAAGACATTTGCCCAACTAATCATCATTTTGTAGTGTCTGTCCATGATACAGATATGGATAGACAAATAGATAAGTTCTGTAGGTGTTCTTCATCCTTTTAGATTTTCCTGTTAGATAAATCTTCCAGGAATCTGTACAGTGATATTGTGTTTAATGCAACAAGCATAATGTTATTTGCAAACTGGAATATGTAAAGAACATCATCTATGAAGAATTCTGCTTCAAGAAAGGGTCTGAATGGATCTCCTATTTAGCATCATTAAGCACTGTGGTTAGCCTAAATCTAGTTACATTCTGTTATTGATGTTAATGATAAAAGGGTCATTGAATAGATTTTTTCCATTGTTATATCTTTGAAGAATCTAGTCTAATTTTAATATGTGTATGGGTTGAAAGAGAACCATTAGATAACATTTTACTGTACTGAATCAAGTGTTTTTTTTGTTTTTATAATAAATAATGACAAAAGGAATTAGCATTCTCAACATCTTCCATAAATTATTGTAATGGTATAGGTATTGTCTACTGTTGAATAGCACTTGTGAAATCCTCCTTATTCGCTTCTAATATTTTCATCAAAGATCATTGCAGTATATATATATATACATGGGTCTTACATAAATTCATATATTATAAATTCACACATATATAAATCATACAAGTTTTTGAGATCATTTAGGGACTGATTCTCAAGGTATTTGAAGGAAAAGAATCCATCAAAGGAATTAAAAAAAAACTGACTCTTAATAAAACTCCCAAAAATGACAATCCAGAGAAAATGAACAACTATTTTCCTTTCTATGTAGAAAGTAATCTCTCATAGTGCAAGAACACTCCTGGAAGAACACTTATTTTTGGAAGAGTTAATAATTAGAAAATCATTGAAACAGGAGATGAGAAACAAACAAATAATTAAATACATAATTACACCTATAAATCCAAGCCCCACAATATTAAAAACATGATAAATTTCACCTGTCCCATGCTTAACTTACTAGAATAATAGCCCTGAATCTTTGAGGATAACTCTTTAAAATAATAGAAACTGATTAAAATAACAATAGAAGCTGTTTAAAATAAAATCTGATAAAATAACCTTTTAGTGTCTAATCAGTTTTTCAGTAATTCATATTTTCAAAATATTCACCACGTCTATAGTCTATTGTCGAAAGTTTAATATGGTTTTGAAGGGATAGTATTTCATAGTCTTGTAAGAGAGGAAGTTTCAGCCATTATGTTGACCCTGAAATAATGGCCAAAGCAAGGTTATTGAATGATCATTTTATTGCTTTCCATTACAGCTAAAGAAGTTCAGATTGTTCTGATGAATATGACTTGAAAGCCAGAAGTGAACAAGCATGTGAAATATGTTAAGGTCACATTTTTATACTTATTAGAAACAGCCTGAATAATTAAACCAACTGAATTACTGGTTGCTTCCAGGCTCATGCCCAGAATGAAAGGTCACAGCCTGACATACCATGCCCTCACATGGCACACATGATTGACAGAAAGAGGAAATAAGCTGATATCTTTCACATGGGAATCACAGCTTGTATGAGCAAGTGGGATATATGGATTTGGTAGGAAAAGTTAATTGTATTATTACTTGTATTGTGATACATTTACTTACATGATAAAATACCATACATTTGTTGATTAAAATGGACTACATGATATGCATACCATACTTAGCTTCATTTAATTAATACACATATTTATTTTAATTTTAGACACTGATAGAGCTATTCTTTGGTGGGTTGTTTTATATAAAGGAAATAATTGATTTTTTTAAGACATATTTACAAAGAACATAAAAAACACCTCTCCAAAATAAAACCTAAACATATTTTCATGGTATGCATTTGTGGAGTGCTTAATAATAAGTGAGGCTTTATCTAGGCTTCTTGATCTTGTACTTTTAATATTTCAATAGCTTTATTTCAATAAAATTAGTTTCCTTTGTAATCCCATGTATTTTAATATATGCATTTAAAATATTCTGAGACTGGTATATAAATGATTCACTAGACCATCAAAGGAAGCCAGGGCACAAAATAAAGAACTTCTGATTTACATTGATAGTGAGGGTCTGATTTTTCTTCTCAGATACATTCATTATTATACCTGGAATGACAATAATCCACCAAAATTCAAGGAAAAAAAAGAAGACACAATGTATATGAAGAAGCTTGTGAGTGGCACAATATTTAGAGACAGAAAAGAATCTACTTTTCATCCTCAAACCTAAAATGATATAAAATGTTTCTAGATTCAAGAAAAGTTAAGAGATTGTTGTTTCCCAGAAGAGTCTGTTTTATATACAGGCATAGTAATTGTCATTTTTGAACATGCTTTGTTATAAGGTTATAAATTTGTATGCCCTTTAGAATCCAGACTTATATTGTGTATACATTATGGATTGTCTGGAATCTTCAAGTCTTCAGATTTATGTTTAAGTTATAGTGTTCTAGTTCTTATTATCTTAAAAAAATCTAAACCTGAAAGGAATAATTTGGACTAGATTGATGTCATATATTTCACTTAAACTAGAGAAAATATTTTGTTTTATTTACATTTATACTGTAATACATTTTAATTGAAATGCTAAGTTATAAAGGAAAATTATTGTAGGTGTCCTATCTCTGAAGTAGGGAATAATAAAATGTTACAAAGAATTAGATTTTCTGGATTTTTTCCTTATTGTTCTCTTATAATACCCAAAAGGACTATTTTTTCCTTCTGTGTTGTTCAGAATAAACATTTTTGACACTGGTTTATCAAAATCTGCCTTGTATGCTTTAAAATTTCCAGTAAAAAAGCATAGATAAGCAAAATACAAGATTGCTGTATATGTATATTTATAGCTATTATATAAAAAGTCACTTATTCATTTTAGTTTTAAAAAAACATTTCTTCTAAACCTATTTTTTTTGCATGATTACTTCCTCCATCAACATCCCACTTCAATGACTTCACTTGAGTTATTAAAGGCTATAGCAGAGCCTGCCAAGCAAAGAAAACCTTTAGCACAGACCATGTGATATTAACTGTATGCATCATCCAAGTCTCATCACCAGAGAGTTGATCACCAGTTGACTCAATAGTTGATGATTGAAGGAGAGAGGAAAAACAGGCTATAGCAATTCATTAAGCTACCTAATAAAGGATAGAGTGAAGATATAACCAATAGCAATTATATAACATACCCTTACTGCATTCAAATAAGTATTATGCAACTTCATATTTTCTTCTAATTCGTCTCTTAACAGCAACATATCACAAAGAGTAGTTCCATAGTAAAGGAGCTAATATAGTAGGGTTTTTTTTTCTAAAATTTGAATGGAAAAATTAACTTTTTATTTATAATTCTTGTACTTTGTTATAAATATATTTCCTTTGAAGGGATCATAAATAAAATATTCATTGTCCCTCATTACACTACATCATAATAGATAAGGACAATATATAGGCAATGGCTAAATGATTCAAATTTCCCTCATATGCATTTTATCATTTGGGCATAAATTGAAGAAGTGGGCTTTCCAGATGGCCCCTGAATAGGAATAAACCCTGGATTATACTCCTGATTTTATGCAAGTTTCCTTGAAGTCAGAGAACATGTAGGATACATGCACACATGCACATTCGGGCAGGTGGTTGAGAAGGGCTATCACATACTACCTTTGGCAGAACAGTTCTGACCATTATATTTTGATGGTTTTGAATCTAAATTTTCTTATTCCACAAGTAGTGCAATGTTTTTTAACATTTCAAGTGGCCAGCCACTTAAGACTTCAGACAGATTCTGCTCTGGGAAAGATTTTGGAAGGAGTAGGTGGCCAAAGTAAGACTGAAAGAATTGAGTAAGTCATTCACTCTTACATTTCCTGCAACTAATTGTGTAACACAATTCTCTAGTG
Organism: Potorous gilbertii; assembly: GCA_028658325.1. Classification (NCBI taxonomy): domain Eukaryota; kingdom Metazoa; phylum Chordata; class Mammalia; order Diprotodontia; family Potoroidae; genus Potorous; species Potorous gilbertii. Next base: position 8,548 of record JAQQSK010013398.1, read on the forward strand.
GACAGCTCCACTACTCCACTTCCACACTGAACAGAAAAATGTGATAAAAAAAGTTTCAAATTATTTTTGGAAGAAAATATATCTAAAACTGATTTTAATCTGAACAGATTCTTATTCAAATTTGCTCAAGTGGTCCTTGACTTGTTGGCTGCTCTTATGTAAGGGAAATAAAGAACATGCATCTAAGGCCAGAATAGAATGACCAGCATTGCTCTTACCTTTATGTCTCCACTATGCCATTTCCCAAGATGCCTGAATCACCGACTTTGAAAATTAGAAAAGACATAGGAGCCATCTAATCCACTCTATAAACAAAATTTATGTTTTATTATTACTTATCTGACAAGCTATGAAACAACTGTTGCTTAAATATTTCTAACAGTATGCAACATCTCTAGGCAGTCTGAATAGAGACACACAAAATGTAGAACCATAGGATCTCACCAGATTAGGAAAAACAACAATGTTCTCCCTGCAAGGTGCTTTTATCCCCCTAAATGCAAGATATCCTATCAACTCATGGGTAGCTTGAGCAATTGTATAAACAGGGTCAATCTAATTTGCTGCAACTTATCTCTGAACACTTTCCTTCCCCTATTTTACAATTTTTTTCACATAATTTATTTTCCTATGTTCTACCACCTTAGGGGCACTTTGATATCTTGGTATATGTGAACTGCAGCTAAAGCAAAGGTCCCTGCAGAGCCTGATCAAGGTCCATTACACATCCCTGAGCTGTGTATTCTCCAAACTAAAGACCTCTACTTCCTTTAAGTGAACCTCATATGGCATGGACTCAAGGTCCTGGTTTCCCTACTGAGAATGCTTTCTTGTTTATCAAAAGCTCTTCTAAAGTTTAGTTTTCCAACTGAAAATAATACTCCCAATGTGATGTGACTAGGGAGAGTACAGAGATTATTGCCTTCTTATTTCTAGAAGTTATGACTTTCTCGCTGCATACCAACATTACATTAGGTTTCTAAACCCCACATATTTGTCTTCATAAAAGCTTCATTCATGTGTTTTGGTTTTGCATTACAAACAAATAGATAGATAATCCTCAGTCTGTGAGAGCAAAGTAAAGCAATTAAGTAAAGCTACTCATGTAGTTACTCATCTGAAAATGCATGCAGTTTTGTATGGAGGACCATATTTGCAGGACCCCACACATCTCTATTTTAAATTTTTATTTTAATTAGCAGAAATTTACTTTCTCTACCTTCCACTATTTATTCCACTGAAGGGAATAAATAAAAATAAATCTCATGTAACAAAGGTCTTGGTCAAGAAAACAAACTTCAAATTCCCACATTGTGTGCATCCAATATGTGTGTGTGTCTGTAGTCATGCTTCTCTTGTCTTGTGCTTATGAAATTGATTCATTGAACCGCAATGTAACTTTACAACTTTATGCTTTACAACTGTAAAGTAAGTTCCATTTTGGGCAATTTAAGTCTAATTTTCTAGTTTGACAATATAGTTTGGTATTCTGACTTCATCATCCAGTATGTTAACTACATTCCTAGATTTACATTAGTGATAAATTTGTTATTATTAAATCCAAATCATGGATAAAAGTACTAAACATTATAGACATAAGCACAGAGTCCCAGTAGTACTCTGCAGGCTATTTCCTTTCAATTTATCATAGAGTTATCAGTAATTTCTCTTTCAATTCAGTTCTAGTTTGGAATTCTTCTAATTATATCATCTACTTCATGTCTCTCCTTCATTTCCAAAACATTTAGATGCCTTATAAGATGCTTGGCTAAAAGGAGTTCTGTCAGAAAAGGAAATAAGGTAGATCTGGCATGACTTGCCCTAGATGAAGCCATGCTAGTGTTTTGTATTCATTGTTTGGTTTCTAGATATCCATTATCTCTCTACAAATACTTTCTATAGTCTTGCAAAGAATTATACTCAACAGAACCAGAATACTGTATACAGTAACAACAATGTGGTATGATGGTCATCTCTGATCACCATAGCTACTCCAGTGAACACAACAATCCAGGACAATTCTAAATGACCCACTAAAAATGCCATCTACCTCTAGAGGGAGAACTGCTGAACTCTGAGTGCAGATAGAAGCATACTTTTTCACTTTATTTTTCTTGCTTTTTTGCAACATGACTGACGTAGAAATACATTTTATGATTCCACATAATTAATATATTGCTTTTCTTCTCAATGAGTGGGAGATGGGTGGGAAGGAAAGAGAATTTGAAAATCATTTTAGATAAATGTTAAAAATTAGAAGCAGAGGGCAAAATAAATATTAAAAGAATCCACTGATCACCTTCTGAAAGAGGGCCAAAAAGAATAATTCCTAGGAATATTGTGGCCAAATTTCAGAGTTCCCAGGTCAAGGAGAAAATACTGTAAGCAGCTAGAAAGAAACAATTCAAGTACTGTGGAAATACAATCAGGATAACACAGGATCTGGCAACTTCAACATTAAGGGATCAAAGGGCTTGAAAAATGATATTCCAGAAGTCAAAGGAACTGGGATTAAAACAGTCTCCCACCCAGCAAAACTGAATATAATCTTCAAGGGAATAAATAGTCATTCAAGGATATAGAGGACTTTCAAGCATTCATGATGAAAAGACAAGAACTGAAGAGAAAATTTGACCTTCAAACACAAGAATCAAGAGAAGCTTGAAAAGTCTAACTCGAGGTATGGATAGCAAGAAAGGCAGTCTGAGCCTCCAATCCATGATTCCAGTAAGCCTGTGAGATGTTGGTACAAACTGAAAAAGATGATCTCATGAGAAGGGTGGGAAAGCAGCTGTTCAGCCTGGGTTAAGGTAGGATTCTACAAACTCAATTTCCCCACTGACACCCGGCGGACTTTGAATATCACTGAATACAAGTTGACAATCTACTTCTGCCTGGAACTGACATGAAGTTGGGGAGATATTGTTTTCCTGCAACATCCCTACTCTTAGT
>JAQQSK010013399.1:0-11499 GCA_028658325.1 Potorous gilbertii
CAAAGGGGGAGAAAATTGTGGAACCCAAAATCTTGTGAAAATGAATGTAAAAAGTTAAATAAATTTATTTAAAAAAAAAAAAAGAATCCACTGGACTTTAGAACTGGCCCTTGGATGTTGGTTGGGGAGGGATTGGTGAAAGTTCTCCCAGGATGCTGTAGAGAATACTCTGAGAAATCCCTTACAACTGGGTTGTTCTTTTTTCTTTTTATCTTTCACTTCATCCTCTGGCTGCCTGTTTTCCTTTAGATGTTTTAAACAATTGTAACCAATGCTCCATCTTTGGTCTCCTCCCTCCTCCAAAACTTTATCATCTAAATCCATCCTCCTCCCTAGTTGACCTCTTTCTTCTTCTTCTCCAAACTCAGGGCTGGTTCATTCAAGAGCCTTAACTTGCTTGGGAGAAGAAGCTTACAGGTGAGTTGGTTTTCAGATTTTGTCTTCTGTAAATACTTGTTATGGGTTCTTTCAGTATACTTCTTAGTGTTTCTGAGTTTTCTGCATTGCAGGGGCATTATACATGTTTATTAATGTGATGGGAGAAAATTGTCCCTAGGTCACTACCATTTTCCCAGATACTTTATTGGGATGCTAAAATAGGCATAAGAATCAGTAGGTGTGGTCTTGATGTGTCTTCTTTGGGTAACACTATCTGTGATCTTTCCTATTCTTTGTAAACTTTCTTTCTTTAAATTATTTTGAAAGTTGATTATTGAGTACCTTTTCAATTGTATTGCCTCCAGGAAAGATTTCTTCTATGTACATTTGGTAAGGCTCCACTGTTTCCATTTTCTTAAGGGACATCACTACTTCTTCATGTATTGCATTGAATACTGAGGTGATGGAGGTCACCTGTAGAGATTTCATTATCATTGTTGTTTTGAATAGGTCACTATAGAAATGCTAACCGATTTGTTAAAATTCACTTTTGTTTTTTCTCTTTCTGTTTTCTTTTATAAATACTCATGTGATACTTAGTGGGATCTTATGCCAGTGTTTCTATTGATTCAATTTCCCTTTCTTTGTCTTTTCTTGTTTTATGAGATGCTACTTACAATCTGCCAATTTTCTTCTTAATGCATCATTTATTTCCCAGAAGAATCAACAGAAGAGAGTATGTGCAGGGAGATTTGATGAGTTTTGGTGGACTCTTCATTATGGAGTTTCAAATGCTTACTTGAGAAAGATCACATACCTCCAAATTAGCTGTTCACATAAAGCCACTACTTTATGTCTAGATATGGGGTCACCAACCACCACCACAAACCATTTCTTCCTCCAGGGTGCTCTTCTTTTGGTACTTATCCTTAGTATTGAATATGGTTTGTTGCAGCTTATGAAGGGTTGGATTCCATTTTCGTGAGTATATCCTTAGAAGCTTGTTGAATAGATGCAGTTTTATAGTTTTTGCTCTTTTCCTCTGTTACACACTATTCCCTAACCCCTTGACACTGACTTTGATCCCCCTCTGCACCTTTAGAATATTTTTCTTGTTAGAATATTCCTTGGGCTATTTCTTCTTTGCTGGATAGGAATCTTTCATCCTCTCAGACATGCTAGAGGATAAAGAGGAATACCAAAAACCTTTCATCTAATCCTCTATTAAGGTAGACTTACATTTACAACATACATATTTGGTAAATGCCTCTTTCCTGAAAATATACATTAAACAAGTCCTCTGGGTCAGTGGAATAAAGTCCTCAATGTCCATATTTCTTGGGTCTCCTGGTGATTGCAGTTCATAGTGACTGATCTTGGACACTGTTTCTGTAAACTAGTAGGCAAACCTGATGGTTTCCTGCAGAAAAGCCTGTCTTGTTCCTCCTATGTACCATAGTCAGCAATAACCTGCTTTCTTGTATCCCACATAATTTTCTACGCTAAGGTACTTATCACATATTATTTATTATAGTTGTCTGTGTTTACTATTTATCATTTACTGGAATAGATACTCTGTAAAGGTGAGGACCAAGTTTTATGTAAGTTTTGTATCTCCAAAATAATCTCCACGAATACAGGAGGCATTTTTGCTGGGCGTGGCATAACGTATAAAGTGCTAGACTGTGGAGTCAGGAAGACTCGGGTTTAAATCTCATCTTGGTCACTGGCTAGCTGGCAACAGAGCCAAATTATTATCACTTCTCTGTGCCTTAAACTTCCTCATCTCTAAAATGCGGATAAAAATACCTTTATTAACAATTTTACAAGGTTTTTTTGAGACTAACATGAGAATGTATTATATGATGCCTTAAAGTGATATGTATGTGTATATGCATGTTTATTATGACTATTAAAATTATTATGATTTTATCTCCCAGACATATTTGTCTTTTAACATAGGACTCCAAAAAAGTACTTTAACCCAATGGAAAAACTTTTTATTTATATTTGAAACTGGAGAGATTTATTGGGGCTCTGGACTATTTTAATGTTGAGGGGGTATATTTATAGTGATCCGTTTGACTCCCACACCTCTGTCTTTTTTATTGGGGTTACTCAACTCTTCTCTGACTTTCACAGTGGTACATATTTGTCGCAATCGATGTTCTGGGTTATCTACCTGAGGTATAGCGGTTTATTTCCTTCATAATGTTTAAAGAGCACACTCTCTACTTGATTGTCTTTGCATTTCAGATGTTTAACAAATGTTAGGAGCTTGAGTGCGTATTTCAAATGTATATTTATATAGTTGAGCACAGCAAAAATGTGTCTTTAGGGTGATATCATAAACAAACTGTCAGTCCTACATGGGCTGTCCTTGGGGGTCATAATAGGGAGAGGGAAAGGCTTCCTACAAATACATTTTACAAATTTGGGAACAAATTCACTAATAAAAATCACAAGGTAGTTTTAAAAAATAAGGACATCTCTACAGATCAGTTCATAAACCAGAAAATGCAAACTAATATGCTTTTAGAATGCTTATGTGACAATCATTTCTCTGGAAAGAGAAAAATCCCCCAAATCTTAACCATTTGTCTTGTGTAGATGTTTCTATGCAAACTGCTTTGTTCTTCACACACTCCATGTCCTGACTCCTTAACTCTTTTTATTGGTCATTCCCACATGGCTAGAATGGTCTCCATCCTCATGCCTCTACATTTTATTGGCTTTCATCAAGATTCAGCTCAAATCTCATTTTCAGGAATGGGCCTCACCTTTCCCCACCACTGCAAGTGACTTCTCTTTGAGAAGACTCCACTTCATCATATACATACATACATATATATATATATATATATGTATATATGTGTGTGTGTGTGTATATATATATTCTGTTCATACTTGTTTTCAAGATACTGCTTTCACTAGATAAAAAGTTCCTTAAAAGGAAGAGTTCATTTTTGCTCATTTTTGCATCCTCAGCACCTAATAAGCACTTAATAAATGATTGTTGATTGATTGGATTAAAAGAAAATAAATGGAGAGTTTGGAGTGGCAATTTATGTATGTTTATGAATGGAAGAGGATATATAATCATATATATTAGCCATGTTAATATTACTTATTTTAATTATATTAATAATATTATATAATATGCAATACATTATATTATACATGGTTATAATTATAACCAACAGCTGCTACAAAATCACATGATGAAAGCATCAGAATTGTAAATATGTCTTTTGAGAGAGCTGAGGAGAAAGTATGTTATCAGGCTTTTGAATCATGGAATTTTAGAAAAAGAAGAGAGCACAGAGAATATAGAGTCCCACTCTCTTATTTTATAGATGAGGAAAAAAATAATTTGAAAAGAGGTAAAGTGATTTAATTAATTACACAAAAATGTTGATCACAATGATAAAGTTAGAACTCAGATCTCTGGAGTTCTAGTTCAGTGCTTTTTCTGTTTTCTCACAGGCAAAGTACTTCTTTCCTTTGATCTTTCCAGTTGAGACAGGTAGGTGGTGCAGTGAATAGAGCACCAGTACAGGAGTCAGGAGGATCTGAGTTCAAATCTTACCTCAGACACTTTTGATGCTCACTAGCTGTGTGACCTTGGGCAAATCATTTAACCCTAATTGTCTCATCTTGGGTCATCTCCAGTCATCCTGATGAATATCTGCTCACTGGATTTAGATGGCTCTGGAGGAGAAGTGAGGCACATCCCTCCCTCACTCAAAACAAAATCAATTGCAGTCATGTCATCATTTCTCTGATGGCATGGTCTTCTTTGGAAATGAAGGACAGACACACACACATTTTAGTCACCAAAATAGTCATTGCCCAAGTGTCATCATTTTCTCTTATTTCATCAGTAGCAGCACTAGTCATGATGAAAGATAGTAAAACACTTCAGTCTTTATGGAGAAGATGGTGCCCAAAATAGAATTTAAGGTCATTGAGGTAGGAGAAGTTGGGTGGGAGATAAAGAAACTTCATTAATTTTAGGTTATTCATTTAACAAATACTGATAAGGTTCCTATTATGGACAAAGGTAATCAAAGTCCCTGCATTCAGTGACTTGGCAATAAAATAGGGAAGAAAGATTCTTTTAAAATAACACCAATAAGGGAAAGAAGGTCCAAGGTACTTCATAAATGAGAAAATCACATCCAGATGTAAGGTGGGGAATGGAGTACTGGAAAGAATTTTAGCACAAAGAAATGAGGGAGAAGGAATTCTAGGCAGAGTTAAAAATACTCAGAATGTAAATAATGCTTTAATTATACAAGGTTTTAACATTTAATCCTTTTCACAAACTTGTGAAGTTATCCTCATTTCAGAGATGAGAAAATAGAGTCTAAGAGTTAAGGGACTTGTTTAGTATCACACAGTAAGTATCTGAGCCAGGAGCTGAATTAAGGTCTTCCTGTCTCCAAATCGTCTATCCATCTTTTATCTATCATGATATCTAGCTACCTAGATGGTAGGGGAGAGGAGTTGTCTATGGAAGGTTGGAAGTAATTCAGTTCAGTTGTAATGCAGACTTTAAGTTAGGGGGTAGTAGAAAAGATGGTTGGAAAGTAACTTGGGTCTGGATGGTGGATTTCTAGACTAAGGAGTTTGAACTCCATTTTATAGACAATGAATGAGGAAGAGCTGACAATTTTTGCTCAAAACAAGATGAACAGAGCAATGTTCTCAAAGATTAACCTGGTGTGTAATGTGGATTGACTAGGGGAAAGAGTGGAGATGGGAAAATCAGCTGAGAGAGTATGACAATAGTTTAGAATAAGAAACATTAGATTTGAAGTAGGGTGATTACATACTGGAAATGAAAGGAAAAACATAAGAAATATCAGAGAGCCAGTCAATAGGACTTAGGATCTTATTACTTGGGGAAAGCAAGATGGTGGAAGGAGTCAAACACTTAAACAGCAGATCATGAGTAGCAAAGAATAAAAAAGTGAAATATATTACATATAAGTAGGAGTCATCATTTGCAGATGTCTCATTCTTTAAGTTAGTGCCACCATATGAAAATCCCTTTGCATAAAGCCCATATTTGATTATCAGCAAATGAAAGTGTGTTCTATGACCACCCCCAGATTCAGTTTTCTTCAGGTCAAGATTATTTTACTTTTAGATATCATCTATATCCTCACATCCCAGCATATCATCTAGGCATAGCAAGCATTTAATCACTGTTGATTTGTCTTTTAGTTGTGATACTTGGATTTTTTTTTTGGCCCATTGTATAATTTCATCTTATATTCTTTCTTTGCATGTGTGCAAGGAAACTTCCTCTAACCATGTAGACTGTCATATTGTCAGTTGAACTACAGCTGATTATCTCTGAAAGTTACCTGGGGCCCTGAGAGAATAAGTGACTTGCCCAGGGTCACACAAACAATATGTATCAGAGGTGGGATTAAATAGTCATCTAGATTTTGTCTACTCCCTAACCCCTGTAGCTACAAATGCTTCTTAAGAGAAAGGAGGAGAATTAAGAATATGTACATATATAGATACATAGAATTATAGGCTTTAAATGACGAAGAAAGGTCAATTTCAGATTTCTATTGCTGTGGTTAACAGGCTGTCTAGAATATAAAAATAAATAAATATGCACATATGACACATATAAATATAAAATGTAAACATAAAATCTTTTCTAACATTGTATTAATATAGCTATTTTCATGGCTTCAGGTTTTTTCTTTTTCATCGTTTTTCAGTCTTTACTCAGGCAAATCTAGTCTCTTATCTCCCTGACCTTACACTTATATAAATGCCTAAGGACTACACTAGTGTGTGTGTGTGTGTGTGTGTGTGTGTGTGTGTGTGTGTGTGTGTGTGTGTGTTTCTTGTAGTGGTCAGATATGCCTCTGTTTATCCTTGTGTGCAGCCGGTCGACACTACTTGACTCAGACCTTCATTCTCTCTCTCTCACCTGGAATATAACTATATTACGTCTAAGATCAAATATAAAGTCCTCTATTGGACACGTAAGGCTCTCTATAAGCTGATCCCCTCCTATGTCTTCATTCATCTTAACTCCTCTTCACATTCTACCCTAGAGTAGTTGTAGATTCTATTTCTATACCTTTGCACTGGTGGCCTCCATGCCCAGAATGCTCCTCTGCTACACCCCCACCTCCCGAAATTCTTAGTTTCTTTTGACACTTAGCTCAAGTGCCATCGTGGTACTTGGGACTTCCTTTGTTTTCCTCAGCTGCTAGTGACTTCTTTTCCAAGATTGCCTTTTAATACAGTTGTATATGATGATGCATTAGGGTGTGAAAATTTTAACAAATTCCAAGTACCTACTATAATTCAAAATGAGATGATGTTGTTCCATATGAAATTCAAACATATATGTGGACATTCAAACACAGTATTATGTACTGATGGACATCAATCTATGTATTGAGTTTAGATTTACAAAATGCTTAAATGATAATAGAAATACAAATGGGTCTATTATTGACTCTTTCAATAATCATTCTTCCCTGTTGATGAACATTAGTTTTTATTCAGCCTTCAGTGATGATATCTACATGTCATATAAATATATGAAGCAGTACAAACAAATATTAAAATGATCTGCGGTGAACTCCCTCCCCATCTCCCCCCTTCTCTTCCACACATACAGTCCATAACCTAAGACTTTTAGATAAATTTTGGGAATTATTGAGGTATTTTCAAAATTAAGTGACTTTCCCAGGGTAACACAGAGAGTAAATATCAGAGACAGTACTTAAATCTAAGTCTCCCTGACTCCTAACCCTACGTTCTATATATTGCACCATGTCTGCTCACATATATAAAAAAGATTCTTCAAATATTAAAATAACTAAGTTTTTCTGGAGATCTTTAAAACTAAGACAAATTTTTATTTGTACAACATAGGTTGTTTCCCAAATGCTATGTAATATACTAGAAGTTTTAAGCATGTCCCTTCTCATCAATTAAATTAATTTCCCATTTTTAAGCACCTGCACATATAAGATAATATGCTAAACATTGGAGATACAATGAGTGAAGATAGGAAAAGTAGAACAGAGTCAGTTTGTGGAGAGTTTTAAATGCCAAGCTAGTCCTTATGGTTCCATGTCTAAAAAACAGTGGTGTCATTACCTGCTAAGTTGGTAAACATGATGGAGCACACTGCTTTATGTCCCAATGCCCTTTCTTCACACTTTCCTCTTCTTGTGTATTTATCTTTCATTTGTTTTTCCAGGCTGACATCATTGCTTTCAAGCTTTATTATGCTTTGCTGTTGGGCTTTTAGGGCCTGGTGCTGGTTTTTTTCCTACTTTCCCCTAAACCAAATGTTTCACAAAGTGTAGTTTACTGTAAAGATAATCTTCTTATGTTATTGCTACTTCTAGCCAAGAATGAACTTAGAGTGCTCGAAATGACTATGTGGAATGGGAAGGATTTATTTTATTCTTATATTGTGCTAATGTGGTTCTTTTGTGGTGGTACCATTTGGTTTATTGACATTTGCTTCTTTTTTTCTGTCTGTCTCATTGAGCAGAGATTGTGTTTATTGTTGTCTTATAAATTATCCTTGCACATGACATTGGCTGTTACTAATTGCTGACTAACTTTCTTACCATTGGAGTAATGGGTAGCAATTTTGTATCCACCTCCACACCAATATTATGGTTTCTTATCATTATAAGGCATCTAGTGTTCCCTTATATTCGATTTGAGTCATGTGTATATAATGTCTCCTGCACGAAGGAAGCTGTGCCATTTACATTCATGATTATTCCGTCTTTTCATGGGCATGTAAAACAAGAATATTAAGTGGATTTTTTTTCTATGTTATGGTTTAGGTTAGGAAACAGAATCAAAATTACTAAAGATTTTCAATAAAGTTTTAAATTGTGCAGTTGTACAAACACTGACACCTTTTTGCTGCCTTTGTCAGGATTTCTAGCTGAATTAAGCGCCCTAGAGGCAGTTAGGCAGTGTAGTGAATAGGATGCCAGGTCTGGAGACCTAAATTCAAATTCAATCTCAGACACTTTCTAGCTGTGTGACTTTAGGAAAGTCACTTAACCTCTGCTTACCTCAGTCAATAGTAGCTATCTCACAGGGTTATTATGAGAATTAAACGAGATAACAACTGGAAAGGGCTTGGCCCTTAGTAAGCACTAAATAAATGTTTATTTTCCCTCTTTTTCTCTTTGAAAGGGCTATGTGAGATTTCCAAGGGTTTGATGTGAACTGGTAATTTAGTAATAATCTCTCTCTCTCTCTGTCTCTCTCTCTCTCTCTGTCTCTCTCTCTCTCTCTCTCTCTCTCTCTCTCTCCTCTCTCATAGAAAATCTAAGCCCTCAGAATCTGTTAACCAGTAGCACCTACACATGCTTAGAGGTCATGGAGAGCCATGATATGTAAAGCAATGGAGAATGATGTTCTTCTGTGGCATAAAATTATAGAAAGCCTTATAAAGTGATGACGTGTAGGGTGACTGTGGATAATTTAAATAAAGATTTCAACTGTATTCAGAAAGGAGCAAGGATTCAGCAAGTTTTGAGGTAGTTGTTTTATTAATAGGGATAGCACCTGGGCTGGTAATTTCAATGACATAGGTGATTCTCATGTGAGGGAACTTCCTTTAGCAAAGGAGGTAAATACTTTTTCTGTAATCTCTAATCTTAGAGTATGAGTTCTCATTCTGGGAGTCAAGATTAGATTTCAAAGAGCCCTTGAACTTGGTTAAGATTAGACCTTATACCCCTATATCCATATAATTGGTTTCCTTTATAATTGGATATATTTGATTTCATACATTTAAAAATATAATTCTGAGAAGGGATACATAGACTTTACAAGACTGCCAAAAGGGTCCATGACACATAAAAAGTTAAGAACCCTTGGCACTTGTAGACTAGCCTAGAGCACTTGCCTAGGGTCATACAACCAAAATGTTTCGGAGGCAGGATGTAAAGTCTGGGCTTTTTGGCCGAGGCTAGCATTCTATCCATTATACCACACGGCCTCTCTTGTTTATATTTTTACTGCTGCTACTACTATTGCCTTGAATTTAAATATCAATAATAGTCACAAAACAATAAAGCCTTACATTTGCATGTAGCCTTTGGTGCCTTTTCAAGGACCTTTAACATACAAGATATCATTTCATCTTCACAAAAATCCTGTAAGATAGGCAGGGCAAAGGTTTATCATCTCCATGTTAAACAGAGAGACGGAAAGATTATGTGAATCTCCATGGCTGCACAGGTAGAGAAAGAGCTGAAAATAGACCTCATTTCCCCCAGTGCTCTTTTGCCTGCAACACTAATTTAATAACAGGACAGAGAGTTTCATAACACTCAACACGGCAGGTCAGAAGAATAATGAAGATCTCTGGGCGCCATCTCTCAAACGTCTTAAAGAGTGCAAGGTATTGGAAATCTCAGAGTAAAAAATCTTACAGGAAGATATTCTCTTTTCTTGTGTCTCTCACAAAAAGGATGACTAAATTCTTTCTTTTCATCTGCACTCTTCAGTGCTTACAGAATAGGACTCAGGTGCTGTAGGCATGTAATATCTATCTGCATCCATGTATATACAATGGAACTCAGGTTATTCTCTTTCAACACCTTAGTGGAGCTGAGTCACTCCAATGGGAAATATTGCAACTCATTCAAACCTTCTTGTGCATGTCTTCCCATAAATTCTCTAAAAAGGATCCACCAATGCATCGAAGGGACTCTTGTAGGCCTTCTAACATTCACTTTGTGGACACCAGTACAACACTCAGGCTGTCTAGCTATTACCCTTTGCTCTCTTTACACGACCACTCCATCTCCTTTTCTTATTGTTTACTTCCTAGAATATTATGGTTTTTTGTGACTTCTTGCATGTAACTTAAATTATTAATAAATAATAAATAACAAATTATTTCAGCCAATTTATGACCACCACATATCACTCAATTGCTCACCGGGTTGCCCAAGGTTTTTATTCCTCAGAGATCATGACATCTCATGACTGTAATTATATAGTATCACCAGGAGAAGGTTGGTGTTAACAAAGATGGGCTTTTTCTTTCAGGAATTGGTTTTGGATTGTTGGAAATACTGCACAATCTCTGCTCTCTTCCTTCTGTTAAGTTTTGTGCCCACTTTATTTTTCATCTATAGTTACTCTCCAAGGTGTGTATATATATATATATATATATATATATATATATATATATATATATATATATATATACTGATGAACTTGCTCACCTACTTGACTTTTCCTCTGTGAATTTCTAGGATGAATGCTTGATAACCATCATGGATTTCACTAAGTAGTCTCTATTGTGTTCCACAGAAGTCCTACCTGCAATCCTTTATCATGGAATGGAAATGATTTTGGGTTTAAATTTAACTTTTCTAAATTCAATTACATTGTTTTTTCTAAAAACCATTAAAAACTTAGGTTTGACAGAAGTCCTCAGGGCCTTGGTCAAGGGGAAATGGGATGCTTTTTGAAGCCCCAAAAGGAAGTTTAGGAGTAAGAATTCTCAAGAATCTTCTCAAGAGATGGGGATCCTTGGGAAAAAAGAATTGACTAGACCAGTAACTATTTGGATTCGGTGAGTGGGGAGAGGAAAGAGATAAAGATTACTCATGTGTTATAATTCTAGGTGACTATAGTGCTACTATTAAAAGAAATGTAGAGTTCAAGGGAAATTTGTCATGTCCATGATTAGTACTTAAAGGGCCTACATTATCAACTTTCAGAAAGATGTTCTTTGGAAATTCTTTGTATATAATCTTCATAATATTTCAAAAAGTAGAGAGATTTTAATTAAATTAAAAACATGAGTTTTTCTACTATCTGACCTTAAATTGTGCTCTGTCTCCCTCCTTCCCTCCCTCCCTCCCACTCTCTCTCTACTTCTCTCTCTCTCTCTCTCTGTATATATGTGTAATGGTAATTCAGGTTAATAGTGGGTTGAGGGTAGAGTTAAAGATCTTCCCCACCCATTAATAAGCTTCAAAACCTTTTGTTAATTTCTTTTTTTTAAATAAATTTATTTAACTTTTTACCTTCATTTTCACAAGATTTTGGGTTCCAAAATTTTCTCCCCATTTG
>JAQQSK010013400.1:0-11499 GCA_028658325.1 Potorous gilbertii
CAAATGGGGAGAAAATTTGGAACCCAAAATTTTGTGAAAATGAATGTAAAAAGTTAAATAAATAAATTTATATTAAAAAAAAAGAATTTACTTTTCCTCTAAGAGTTTAGATGCTAAGTACAAAATTATTTATAGCAGCACTCTTTGTGGTGGTCAAAAATTGGAAATCAAAGGGATGCCCATTAATTGGGCAATGGCTGAATAAATTGTGGTATATGAATGTAATGGAATACTATTGTGCTGTAAGAAATGATGAACAGGAAGACTTCAGAGAGGCCTGGAAAATTTATACAAACTAATGGTGAGTGAAAGGAGCAGAATCAAGAGAACTTTATACACATCAACAACCACAGCGTGTGCGAAGATTTTTTCTGGTAGACTTAGGACTTCATTGCAATTCAAGGACTTAAAAAATTCCCAAAGGTCTCTTAAGGCAAAATGCCTTCCACATTCAGAGAAAGAAATATGGAATTAGATTGCAAAATATAGCAGATCATTTTCTTTTGTATTATGCTTTGGTTTGTTTTATGGTTTCTCCCATTCATTTTAACTCTTCTATGTAACATGACTAAGGTGAAAATGTATTTAATAGGAATGTATGTGTAGAACCTATATAAAATTGTATGCTGTCTCAGGGAGGGAGTGGTGAGGTAGGGGGAAGGAGGGGAAAAAAATCTAAGTTATATAGAAGTGGTTGTAGAATACTGTAAACAAATAAAATTTTAAAAAATAAAAATAAAACTAAATTAAATTTAGAATAAAGAATTTAGATGCTGTGTCATTTGATGCATTTGTGTTCAGTATTGATGTTCATTGTCTATTGCACCTTTTAGGTATAGTGTAGTTTTTTTTTGTTTATTTCTTTTAATTCATTTTTGCTTGCTTTTTTTGTGAGATGATAATTGCTACCTGTCTTTTTTTTTTTTACTTCAGTTAAGCATTATTTTAACTCTATGTATAGATTTCTATGTATATCTTTCTGTTTCAAGCATTTCTTGTAAACATCATATTGTTGGGTTTTGGGTCCTCATCCATTCAGATATCTATCCCTCTTCTATTTTATGGTTGAATTCATACTATTCATATTCATAGTTATGTTTGCTAACTGTGTATTTCCCTCCATCCTATTCTCTTATATTTATCCTTCTCTTTTTTTTATCCTGTCCCCTTTTTAGGAGTGTTTTGGTTCTGACCACTGCCTCCCTTATCCAATCTTTCCTCTTAGTCTCCCCTCTTTTTTCTTAACCTCTTCCTTTTCTTCCTACTTCCTTATTGAATAAGGTAAATTCCTGTACCCAACTATGTATGTATGTGTATTCTTTTGTCCTTGACCCAATTGAGAAGAGAGTAAGGTTCAAGTGCTTCTTGCCCTGCCCTGTCCCTCATTCCTCCACTGTATACACTCTTCCTTATGTGACCTATTTATGAGATAATTTTCCCCATTCTTCCTCTCCCTTTCCACCTCTCCAGTGCATTCATCTTCTGCACTTTCATTCTCCATTTGAGATCATTGAACAGAATCACATCTGAGCTCTCTGTCTAATTAAATTCCCTCCGAGATCTCTGGAGATAATAAAGTTCTGAGTTTCATGTGTAATCTCACCATATAAGAATGTAAGTAGTTTAATCTTTTTTTTTAGGGCTTTATGATTCTAACTCACATTTACCTTTTTATTCTTGAGTCCTGTGATGAGTCAAATTTTCTATTCAGTTCTGGTCTTACCATCAGAAATGCTCGGAAGTCCTCTATTTCATTAAAAATCCATTTCTCCCTCTGTAAGCATACATTCATTTTTGTGGGGTAGGTTATTTTGGGTTGTAATACTAGATCCTTTGTCTTCAAAAATATCATATTCCAAGCCCGCCATTCTTTTATATTGGTGGTTACTAAATGCTGTGTTCGGGCTGAGGTTCAATAGTATTTGAATTATCTCTTTCTGGCTGACTTCAGTATCTTCTCCTTAACCTGGGAATTCTGGATTTTGGATATAATATTCTTCATAGTATCCATTTTGGGGACTTCTTTTGGAAGATTATTGATGGATTCTTTCAATTATTACTTTGTCCTCTGGTTCTAAGGTATCTAGGCAATTTTCCTCTATAATCTTTTGAAATGTGAATTCATGGGAGTTGATAAAATCATTAAACAAAGTAGGATAGAGGGAGAAGAGAAGAGAAGGAGGACAGAATCTTGTGGGACATCTACTATAATTGGGTATCATCTGGATAAAGATGCAGCAAAGGAAAGTGAGGAGTGGCTAGATAAGTAAGAGAAGAACCAGGACCAAATAGTATCATACAAACCTAGAAAGAAGACACTATCAAGTAGAAAATTGTGTCAAAAGATGTAGAAAGTTCAAGAAGGATGAGGTTTAAGAAAAGATCATTACATTTGGCAATGCAAAAATCACTGACAACTTTGGAAAGAGTAAATTTCAGTTCAATAACAAAGTCAGAAACTAGATTAACTTAACTTTTACTCAGGTAAAGAGGGTGGGAGGAAAGGAAGTGGAAGGATAGATTATAGACAGTCTTACTGAGTTTAGACACAAAAGGGAGGAGAGATATGGAGTGATAGGTATTGGAGATGGATGAATCAAATGAAGGTTTTTTGAGAATAGGAGTTCAACTTTACACTGTCCTCTTCTCTGGAGTCTCTTGATCCTTTATCTTATCAAAAATTTTGTCCTACCACATCCCAGCCTTGGAAATACTGTTCTCATTCAATACTTTGACTCTACTCAATTCCTTCTACGTGAAACTGGAGAAAGTAAAAACAAAACAAAACATGCTGACTGAGTCCACTACAAATTTGTGTCACATCATCTTAGCTGGACACTCATTGCATTAAGTGAATCCTTTTAGGCCTTCCTAATTGACTATCCCACTTACCACAACAGCTTTTCTAAACCTTTTCATCCTTCCTCAAAACTCCCATAGGTTCCCCTCCCTATACCCTCTCAACCAAAAATGTTGCCTCTTATTTTATTTTTTAAAAATTAGGTGTGTGGGGAGTGGAGCCAAGATGATGGAGTAGAAGGACAGACCTGCTCCAGTTCTACTCCCATAGCCCATAAATTACCTGTAAAAAATGACTCTAAACAAATTCTAAAGCCCCAGAAGTCACAAAACGACAGAGTGAAACAGATTTCCAGCCCAAGACAGCCTGGAAGGCTGACTAGAAAGGTCTGTCGCACCAGGCTCAGAGCAGAGCACAGCCCAACCTTGGCCTCACTCAGGCACTGACTGGATTTGAGCAGGATTTGGGGTGCGGAATCATGGGTAGCAGGTTCAGTTCCCAGATTTCTCAATCCATGAATGCTAAAGACAACTTCATAGGTAAATAAGAAAGCTGTGGCAGCCACTGAAGCACAGCAACACAGGGTACATTTTTGGAGCCCTCAGCCTAAAGACCTTGGGGGAATCATACAGCTAATCTGGATCTCAGTCCTGAGTGGTGGCCCTGGGGTGAGGAAGCTTGCTGATATGGTGTGCTCTGGAGAGGGAATTCTACTTACAGGTACTGGACAGTAAAGCCCGTGATTGCTCCCAGACCAGAGCACAGGACAGGAGTGGAGGAAACACCTCTTCCTTGATTGTGCCACCTTGGAGGAACTAAGAACTTACAGGTCCCTCCACTTGACAAAGGACTCAAAAGTCAAGTAACTGGCAGGAAAAATGGCCAAAAAAGGGAAAAAAATAAGACTATAGAAGGTTATTTTCTTGGTGAACAGGTACTTTCTTCCATCCTTTTGGATGAGGAAGAACAAAGTATACCATTAGAAGAAGACATATAAGTCAAGCCT
Organism: Potorous gilbertii; assembly: GCA_028658325.1. Classification (NCBI taxonomy): domain Eukaryota; kingdom Metazoa; phylum Chordata; class Mammalia; order Diprotodontia; family Potoroidae; genus Potorous; species Potorous gilbertii. The sequence goes on from JAQQSK010013400.1 coordinate 3,807, forward strand.
TCTGCATTGAAAACCTCAAAAACAAAAAAGTGCAATGGTCTCCCTATGGAAGAGCTCAAAAAGGATTTTGAAAATCAAGTAAGAGAGGGGGAGGAAAAATTGGGAAGAGAAATGACAGTGATGCAAGAAAACCATGAAAGGTAAGTCAATAGCTTGTTATGGAGACTCCAAAAAATGCTGAAGGAAATAACACCTTTAAAAATATACTAACCCAAATGGTGAAAGAAGTCCAAAAAGACAATGAGGAGAGGAATGCTTTAAAAAGCAGAATTAGCCAAATGGAAAAGGAGATTCAAAAGTCCACTGAAGAAAATAGTTCTTTAAAAATTGGAATGGAGCAGATGGAAGCTAATGATTCTATGAGAAACCAAGAAATTACAAAACAAAACCTAAAGAATGAAAAAATAGAGGGCAATGTGAAATATCTCATTGGAGAAACAACTGACCTGGAAAATAGATCCAGGAAAGACAATTTAAAAATTATGGGACTACTTTAAAGCCATGATCAAAAAAAGAACCTAGACATCATCTTTCATGAAATCATCAAGGAAAAACTGCCCTGATATTCTAGAACCAGAGGGTAAAATAAATATTGAAAGAATCCACCAATCACCTCCTAAAAGAAACCCAAAAGGAAAAACTCCTAGGAATATTGTTCCAGAGTTCCCAGATTAAGGAGAAAATATTGCAAGCAGCCAGAAAGAAACAATTTGAGTATTGTGGAAATACAATCAGGATAATACAAGATCTAGCAGTTTCTACATTAAGAGAGCAAAGGGCTTGGAATATGATATTCTAGAAATCAAAGGAACTGGGATTAAAACAAAGAATCACCTACCCAGCAAAACTAAGTATAATACTTCAAGGGAAAAAATGGTCATTAAATGAAATAGAGGAGTTTCAAGCATTCTTGATGAAAAGACTAGAGCTGAATAGAGAATTTGACTTTCAAACACAAGAATCAAGAGAAGTATGAAAAAGTAAACAGGAAAGAGAAATCTTAAGGGACTAACTAAAGTTGAAATGTTAAGTTCGTACAAAAAAAGATATTTGTAACGCTTGAAATTTTTCTCAGTAATTGGGTAGTTGAAGGAATTATATACATACATACATACATACATATATATATATATATATATATATATATATATATATACATATACACACACACACACACAGGGCACAGGGTGAGTTGCATAGAAAGGATATGTAAAAATATAAAATTAAGGGGTGAGAAAGGAATATATTGGGAGGAGAAAGGAAGAAATAGAATGGGGCAAATTATCTTTCATGAAAAGGCAAAAAAAAAGCTTTTTCAATGGAGGGGAAAAGGGGGGAGGTGAGAGGGAAAAAGTGAAGCTTACTCTCATCACATTTGGTTTAAGAAGGGAATAACATACACACTCAATTTGGTATGAAAATCTATCATACACTATAGGAAAGTAGGGGAGAAGTGGGCTGTGGTGGGGATGATAGAAGGGAGGGCAAATAGGAGGAGGGAGTAATTGGAAGTAAACACTTTTGAGAAGGGACAAGGTCAGAAGAGAGAATAGGATAATAGAGGGCAGGATAGGATGGAGGGAAATATAGTTAGTCTTTCACAATATGACTATTATGTAAGTCTTTTGCAAAACTACACATATACAGCCTATATTGAATTGCTTGCCTTCTCAATGGATGTGGGTGGGGAGAGAGGAAGGGAGAGAAGTTGGAACTCAAAGTTTTAGGAACAAATGTTAAGAACTGTTTTTGCATGCAACTGGGAAATAAGAAATACAGGTAGTGAGGTATAGAAATATATCTTGCCCTACAAGAAAAGAGAGAAGATGGGGATAAAGGAAGGGAGGGGTGTTACAGAAGGAAGGACAGATTGGGGGAAGGGGTAATCAGAATCCATGGGGATGGGATGGGAGAAATGGGGAGAAAATTTGGAACTCAAAATCTTGAGGAAATGAATGTTGAAAATTAAAAATAAATAAATTAAAATTAGATGTATGATATTCTCTTCACTCTCAAAGGCAGGAAGACGTTAATTTTATTGAATTTCACTTTAATCTATATCCAAGTCATGTTTAATTTGGAGAGACATATGTTCAAATAAGCATAGTCTACCATGCCTTCTGATGTGATTCTCTGTCCCATTTATAAGGAGTTTGAATAAAATCTTAAACCTACTGCACTCTGAAGCTGGGACTCCAATGGACCCCTGTCCAAGGGCTCTTTTGGACCCTCCTAGCTTCTCAGTAATTATCAATAGTAACTGCTGCTGTTTTCCTCCCAGCCTGATGTCTTTCTTTTTCTTGTCCTCATTAAAGGGCTCACATCCTGGCTACTTCTTAAACAGGCCTATTCAATGAATGGGCTTTGCCTCACCCTAAGTGAGTACCTGCAAAGTCCTTGGCCATCTCCAGTCATCCTGATGAATATCTGGTCACTGGATTCAGATGGCTCTGGAGGAGAAGTGAGGCTGGTGAACTGCACAGCACCCCCTCACTCAGAACAAAGTCCAGTGCAAGTCATGTCATCATTTCTCTGACGGCATGATCTTCTTTGGCAATGAAGGATGAACATAATAATATATTAAAAAACTATTTGGAGTCAATATTTCAGAAGAGTAATCATTGAGTTCCCTTCTAAACCACTTCCTTTTAAGAGCTAAAAAAAATATTCCTCCCAGTAATCAATTTCTTAACCTTGAATTTCAAAAGAGAAGATACTGTTTAGGAGTAGATCAAGAAGGCAGTCGCTTGCACTCCAGACAAGAGTTAAATTGGGTGATCTTCCTTTTTCATTTTCAAAGAAAGGTGCTAACTTTTCTTCTTCTCACTTTCCCAAAGTATTGTCTGGAAAGGGTTTAGGTTGCAGAAATAGTATTTGATATTTCTAGAAAAACAAAAAAGTGATTTTTAGTATGCTTTTACAAAAGAGAAATTCCATTTAAAATAGCTACAGAATGTATTAAAATATTTGGGAGACTACCTAAGATACATACAAATAATATATGAATACAGCTATAAACTACTGTGTATAGTCGCAAACTTTTTGGTCTCAGAACCCCTTTACACTTTTAAAAATTATTGAAGATGCCCAAAGAACCTTTGTCAATGAGGATTACATCTATGAATACTTTCCATATTAGAAATTTAAATATCCTAGTATTATTAATGAAAGTAACTTTGACCTTACAAGTACCCTGAAAGGGTCATTGGGGCCCTTGATAGTCCCTGAACCAAACTTTGAGAATTATCGGTTTACAGAAATGAAGACAGAACTCAGTAATTGGAGAAATAGTAATTGCTCATGGAAAGGCCAAATGAATATGATAAAAATGATTATGCTACCTAAATTAATTAATGTATTTAGTTCCATGCCGATCAAACTACCAAAGGATTATTTTATAGAACTAGGGGGGAAAATGAAAACAAAAGTTATCTGGAGGAACAAAAGGTCAAAAATCTCAAGGGAAATAATTTTAAAAGTGAGAAGAAAGGTGACCTTATAGTATCAGTTCTCAAACTACACTATAAAGTAATAATCACCAAAATAATTTGGTACTGGCTGAAAAATACAGGAGTAGATCAGCTAAACATTGAGTATGTGATATTCATAGTCAATGAAACCTAGCAGCTTAGTGTTTAACAAACTTAAAGACTCCAACTACTTGGGCAAGGACATCTGTATCTTTAAGATGTAATGGCCTTTTACCTAAAGTAGTTTTCTTTCTTTTTTGTTTTTAGTTGGTTATCTCATTCTCCCCCCTTTTCCTCCTTTCTCTTTCTCCTTAGTTAAAAAGGGTAGTTTAAAATCTCCCCTCCTTTCCATCAAGTTCTTATATGTAAATTTTCTTTTTTTTAACGATTTATTTTGCTTTATTCTTTTCATTTATTTTCTTCCCTTCCAGTCCATCCCGAAATTTTATTCACTGAATCATAGTGTATATGATCGTATCTTCTTTAATTTGTTTTTATCCTGTATTGGGTTAAATAATTTAATTTTAGCTCCTTGAACTTTAAAAAAAAATCTTTCTTTCAAGTAACAGGTTGTTTTTTTTTTTTATTTAGTCCACTCTCCTACTACTTTCCCCCCATTGAGTAAATAAAAAAATAATAAATGAGTCCTTCAATTGACATAGTTAGGCAAAACACATTTCCTATATTAGCCATATCCATTTTTTTCTTTCTACAACTTAAGTTCAGCATCTGTCTGCCAGGAGATGAGTTCCATGTTTCTTCTTCATTCTTTTGGACTCATGATTTATCATTGTGGGTTAAGTCTTCTGAGGTATTAGGTTTGAGCTCCATCTTACAAGACATTCTCTGTTATTGCCTTTATAAATCTATAGATATCACCTTTTCCATCTGTTCTTAATTTTATTAAAGATTATTTTGTGAGGGGAATAATGTTTGATAAAAACAATACCACATGGTAGAAATTATCCCGTGTCCTGATTTATGTCATCCAATTCTACTCCTTGCCTTCTCCATGATTTTTCTCCTCTACAATGGGGTTCATATCTGGGTCCATATTCCCACCACTCATCTGGGTACCAGCTATCAGTAGTAACTTTCATATCCCTTCTCTCAATCCATGGTGTTGTCTGTAGAAGCATGATACTTTCCTATTTTTATTAATATTTAATTTTTTCCACAATTATGTTAAAATAATTTTTAACATTTGGTTTCAGAGTGCCAAATGCCATCTCTTCCTCCCTCACTTCCCCCTCCTTGAGATGGTAAGCAATCTGAATATAGGTTAACATGTGCAATCATGTAAAACATTTCCATATAAGTCATTTTGTATGAGAAGACTGAAACAAAAAAAAAAAAGGAGGAAGGAAGGGAAAAATAGTATGCTTCAGTCTGTTTTCAGATCATATCAGCTCTTTCTCTGGAGGCAGATAGCATGTTTTATCACAAGTCCATTGGGATTGTATTAAATTATTGTATTGCTGAGAATAGCTTATGTCATTCACAATTCTTCATTGCTCTTACAATGTACAGTGTTCTTCTGATTCTGCCCACTTCACTTTGTATCAGTTTATGCAAGTCTTTCCAGGTTTTTCTGAAATCATCCTGCTTGTCATTTCTTATAGCACAATAATATTCCTTCACAATCATACACCACGGCTTGTTCAGCCATTACCCAATTGATGGGCATCCCCTCAATTTCCAATTCTTAGTCAAAAAAAAAAGAGCTACTATAAATATTTTTGTACAAATAGGTCCTCCCCGCCCCTTAAAAAAATTTTTTTTTGGGATATAGACCAGGAAATAGTATTGCTGGGTCAAAGGGTAAGCATAGTTTTACAGCCCTTTGGACATAGTTCCAAATGACTTTCCAAAATAATTAGATCAGTTCACAACTCCACTAAGAGTATGTTAGTGTCCCAGTTTTCCCATATCTCCTCCAACATTTTTCATATTCCTTTTTCGTCATATTAGAGGCACAACACTTTCTTAGAGAAGGTTTTCTCTCAATGTATCAATTCCCCCGCTATGAAGTCTCCTCTTCTCATTAAGCATAAACCATTTCCCCTATGGGATTGCTCTTCAGTAAAATTCACTCCCTTTGTTAGATTGAGCTCCTCCTTCATTTCAGTTCCCTTGATTCAATTCCTCCCATCGGCCACCTCACTTCTATGTTGAACTTCTATGGGAGAATAGGTGGCAGAAAAAAGGAGTTGTGATAAATAAGAAAGAAAATGTGGAGGGTTTGGAGGGTGAGAGAATTTGGCAGAAAAAAAGGATTTAGACAGATCATGGAAGATTAGGTAACTTTAAAAGTTAGAGTCAAGAAGGCAAGCAAGAGATAGTTAGCAAGGCAAAATAAGTTGGGAAAAGTTAAATAGAACAATTAGAGAGTTAAGAAAATTGTTAGAATGGATGGTTGGAGGAAAATAGAGAAATTGTACAAGGCTAGAGTGAAGGTAGGTATAGTTATGTAGCTGTGACCCTATAGATGTGGAGACAAAGTAAGGGAACTTAATTGGGTCATCATCAATTTATTAAGAGATAATAAAAAGTAGATACAAAAGTTGTAACCAGGTTCTTAGGGTGGAGGTATAAAAACCCAAAAGTAGTTTAAAAAAAAAACCAAGCTGAAAATCTGAAAACGCATAAGTTTCAGCTGCAAGTCATACAAACAGCAATTCATCTTCTTTAATGTCATTTCTATTGATAAAACCACATCTGTTTTGGATTTGGGCTATTTAACAGTATTAAGAACTAGAGCAATAAGAATTTTGATTTCCAAGTTAGGTGAGTAGCAGAATAAGTGGTCTAGCAGGGCAGCATTACCACCATTGGGGCTTTCTTTTAGGGTTGCCTGCCAATTAGTGGCAGTTGTTCAGCAGTTTATGTTGGTGAGAAGGGTAGACCCCTTTTTCACAAGAAGAGTTATTTGGTTCTGGTTTTTAAAAAAATAGAAAAATGATCAATGTAGGAAAAATCAGAAATAATTGAAATCAATAACCCAGTATTCCACAAACCCCAAAATATACTAGGAGGGAGGAAAGAACTCTCTCTTTTACAAAAACTAGCAGGAACACAGGAAAACAATCTGGCAGAAATTAAGTTTAAACCAACATCTTCTATCGCATACCTCAACAAATCTAAAATGAATATATGATATAAATATTAAAGTTCATAACATTAAGAAATTTTAAGAGAAGGAGATTATATATACCTTTCACTGAAATGGCTGAGGTATGTGTGTTAAATTTTAGCTAAAGGGATAGAGGTGATTACAAAAAATAGAATACTTTTGATTACAAGAAATTGAAAAACTTTTGCATGAACAAAATGAATACATCTAAAATAAGAAGGGAAACAATTGATGGAAAAAAATCTTCATATCATATTGCTCAGATAATGGTTTGATAGTCAAGGTATTTAGACTACAATCAGAACTATGTAAGACTAAAACTCAGTCTGTGATGGATAATTACAGAAGGTTAAAGAATATGAACAGTTTTCAAAAGAAAAATTGCAAACTTAACAAAAATAAGAAAAAACTTGTTTCAAAATAGTAGTAAGAGAATGCAAATCAAAACAATGCTGAGGCTTTACCTCATATCCAGAACATTTGCAAAGATGACAAAAGACGGTCAATATTGAGGAAAGGGTGAACACATTAATACATTATTGGTAGAATTGTGATTTGGTATGACCATTTTGGAAAATACTTTGGAATTATGGGAAAAAAGTGATTAAAATATCCATACCATCTGACCCAGAGATTCTACTGGCACAATGAGGGTAATAACAAAAAAGGAAAAACTCGGACCATTTAAAAATAACTATATAGTATATATACATAAGTGTGTATATGTATACACATGTATATATTTAGTTATATATACATGTGTATATACATGTATGTATATATCTGCACGTGTGTATGCATACTTAAATGTACCTTCTAGGAGTAGGAAGGAAGGGGGACAAAAAACAAAGCAAAAAGTGCACAGCAGGCAGCAAAAGAAAATTTACAAAGAAGCAAAGATGAATAGTCTGAACCCAATGTGTAATATTTATTATATAGGTTTTCTAGAAATGGAAATTTATTGCTGCATATTTTGAATACTCTCTTATGTTCTGTTGTGCACATGACAGTTGAACACCTGTCATTCCATGAAGGATCTATGAGAAATTGGACTGTTTTAACTGTGGCTCTGGAAAGAATGTTAACTGTA
>JAQQSK010013401.1:0-11499 GCA_028658325.1 Potorous gilbertii
GAAAAGTTGGAACTCAAAGTTTTAGGAACAAATGTTGAGAATTGTTTTTGCATACAAGTAGGAAATAAGAAATACAGGTATTGGGGTATAGAAATTTATCTTGCCCTACTGGACAAGAGAAAAGATAGGGATAAGGGAAGGGAGGAATATTAGAAGGGAGGGCACATTGGTGGAAGGGGTAATCAGAATTCAAGGCATCTTGGGGTGGGGGGAGGGGAGAGATGGAGGGAATATTTGGAACTCAACATTTTGTGGAAATGAATGTTGAAAACTTTAAAAAAAGTCAATTAAAAAAAGAAAATATTACTGACTTATAAACATCAGACTACTGTGCAGTGTGCAAGACTGTGGCTTCTCTCATTATTTACTCTGAACCCATATTTTCTGTAAGGTTTCATCATCATCACTTATTCTCACTTTCATATTGAGATCCTCAGATATCAAAGTATGCCTTGATTTTAACTGATGGGTTAAACTGATACTTTTGCAGACTTTCTCTTACCTTATCACATATTACAGTCTGGACAGAATATGCAGCATAGGCTCAATTCTTTTCATTTTGGTCTCCTATCAACATGATATTCATACAGCCTATGGTAGCCATGAATGCCCAGGTGCAATTCTGAATCACAAAATACAGCAGACTTTCCACATGGAAGACAGAACCAAAATATTTATTAAGACACCATAAAGTCAAATCCATCATAGTAACAAAAATGTATACACAATAACAATGCAGAGAATAACACCATCCCCAAATCTTCCCCCTGCTAGGCTTCCCACAAAACAGCACCCTTAAATCACAAGGAGGCTCCCCTTAAACAAAATCACAAACAAGCTCTTTCAGTCACATTAGCCAGTTGCCTCCTTGCCAGCATCCTTCTTATCTCTGACTGCTCTCATGACCAATTTCTTCCTAGCTGTGCTCTAGCTCTGCCTCTTCCTATTCCACTCTTTCTGTTCTACCTCTTCAGTAAAATCCTCTCTCTACAGACTCATGTGATTGAGGCTTTCATATAATCTGGGCAGGTCACATGGGCCTATTAATGAATGGGAAAAATCTTCCCATTTACCTTACCATTACATGTGGCCCCAGCACCTTTCATATTCATTACAAAGGTCAGGTTGGTGGGGCAACTGGTATCAAAAGAACTTTAAGAGGGATAACAGAAAATAAGCATATAAAACAAAATCTTAGGCAACTGGTATCAGCAGAACTTTACAACAATAACAGATCCCACAAAACACATAAAACAATATCTTAGGGTGGGGCTTGAGCACAGGTACTTCATCATTCCCACTTTGAATGAATGGGGCCCCAAATCCCTTGGGTTAAGGGGCAAAGGTCTCTTCTTCCACAGCTACTTCCTACTGAGATTGGATGTAGCTCTGTCCCTGTCCCAAGAGTTCCCATTGCAGAGGTCAGTTCTTTAGCTGGCATCTGGATGCTTGCTTGATGCCAGGTACAGGGGTGACATCACAGTGGTGGACAGGGGGTGACATCAAGTTTAAGCAATCAGGCATCTGCAGCCTGCAGAAAACAAATCTGACAAACAAGGTGAACAGGCAAAGGCAAGGTGAAAAAAGGAAAAAGGAGAAAATAACCAAAAACAGGGTAGATAGGGTCAGCCATGCTTCTGGAGTCCATGAACTCACTATCATAATCTCATTCACTGTTGTCTACTGTCTCCTAATTTAAAGTTTTGGGTTCATCACTAACTAGAGATACAACCTCTTAAACCTGAACTGGGGCCTGGTCAATTCCCTATTCTCCCTACAAGTGTGCTGAACTTGGATACAATGTTTCAAGAGGATCTGTAGGGGCAGTTCTTGTCTCCATACTCAGTCTAAAATCAAGCCTCTTTCCTCAATACATTTTATATAGTTCATTAATTGGAATGCCATCTAGTCTTCCAAAATCTACCCCTGCTCTCAATAGAGCTGTAAACAATTCTTTTCTTGTCAATCTATTCTGACCATAAATCCCCTGGCTATTTACTCTTCTCCCTCTCAAGGAAATCTATCTTTTTCACTGATTCTCACCATCCAAGAAGCATGGTTCTCCCATCCTTTGGGTAAACCAACTCAAAACATCTGTGATCTCCTGCTGAGCAAAATCCTCAATTACTCTCCCAAACACTATGGGGGCCCCCTGATTCTCCTGCTTCCTTCTTAGTACTGGCCAAACCTTCAGCCTCCTCATTTGTTTCATTCTCTTCCCACATATCCTCCTGGCCTGTGTTTGGGCACCAATCAAGCCCAGCCTGTGCAAAGGCTGCATTCAACTTCTCTTGTTACTTTTTTGTGAGCTGTACTAGTAGCATTTTCTTCTACCAACTGAGACTTTTTAGCTTGCTCTTCTAAAGGAAAGTTTGGATGTTGAAGCATAAAAAGATTCTCAAGCAGACTGGCCAACTCCTTTCCATCTGAGCTTTCTCTTCCAGTTGCTTTGTCTCTGCTTCTCCACATAAGGCAATAACTTGTTAGCAAGGCCCAGCCTGTACTTTCCCATTCTATTAGTATTCCTTGAAAGCATATTTCTAAATCTCTGGGTCCTCCCTTCTGTAGTCTTAGTTCCCAGTTTTCACAGAGTCTTGTGCCTTTAGCCCAGCGTCCTGCTAGGGAGGAAATAAGGTAGTCCTCCTACTCTGGGACATCCATTTCTTCCTCCAACACCTTCCTGCCTCTAAATAGAGGACTGATATTTTGCAGTCCCATCCCTGTCACCATTTGTATGCAATATTTACAGTGCCAACAGCAGCCGTGAATATCCTGGCACAATTTTGAGTTGTAAAATACAATAGACTCTTCATGTGGAAGACAGAATCAAAATATTATTCAGACACCAGAAAGCCAAATCCATCACAGTAACAAAAATCTATACACAAAAACAATGCAGAGAAAAACACTATCTCCAAGTCTTCCCCCTGCTAGGCTTCCTACAGACCAGATCCCTTAAACAAAATCACAAACAAGCTTTTTCTAGCCAGGTGCCTGCTTGCCTGTATCCTTCCTATCTCTGACTGCTCTCATGGCAAATTTCCTCCCAGCTGTGCTCCAGCTCTGACTTTTTCTATTCCACCCTTCATACTCCACCCCTTCAGCAAACTCCTCCCTCCTCAGACTCATGTGAATTAATGAATGGGAAAGATCTTCCCATTTAAATTACCATTTTAGAGCATTACAATACATAAGATGACCAAATTTCCAGTGAATTTATGTTTCTTATTACCTTTATTCTCATGGTAAAACCAATACTTTGAAATGCTTTATTTGCTTCTCTGAAGAACTTGTGAACCAGTCTTCTATTTTTCTGCAACTTCTTTCTCCCTTAAGTCTTTGTTTATAGTGGGAATGTGAAGACTGGTATAATTTAACTTCTCTAGTAGTACATCCATTCATTAGTCAATGTTCTCACCTGTAGAGTACCAACAGCTGAGTTAATATTTATAGATGCTCAAAAATTTCTGATTCCTGTGATTTAGTGAGATGATTTTGGCAGTTTTTCCTAGTAGGGGCTCAAGCAGGTAGAGAAACTAGAGGCAATTACAATAGGTTATGTGAGAGGTGCTGTGGATCTGAATTAGTGTTGTGGAGAGGCTAGATGGAAAATTTGAGACAATTGAATCAATAGGACTTGACAGCTAATTGAATGAAAGAGGCTGAATGAGAGGGAAAAGTAATGTGTTTCCAAGTTTTCAAAACTCAGTAACTGGAATGGTAATAATGTTATCAAAAAATAGAGGATATGGGTGGTAGGACAGATGATAAATCCAGTTTTGCCTTTGATGAGTTTGAGACAATGGTGGGACCTAAAAGTGGATGTGTTTCATAGACAGTTGGATTTCATGACAAGACCTAGAATTCATAAGACTAGGGTAGATCTAGAGATCTGGGAGTCATCTGCATAGAAATAATTAAACATGTAATTTCGAAAGAGAATTGGAAGGCATAGGATTATACTTGGGGGATAATGACTTATGGCCCCAACTTCTAAAAAAACTTATTTTTTTTTTACTTTACAGAATTTTAAATTTAATTAGTGCTTATTTATGAAATGCTATATTCCCTCATCTTCAATTAAATTGTAAATTCATCTAAAAGCTTGTAAAAATTGTGCAATTTTTCATCTTTGAATCCTCACCTTCTAGTTCAGTTATTTATGTATAGTGGGTATTTCAACAGTATTTAGTATATTGAATTTCATACCTTCATTTGTACTGTTTGTCTGTTATAACTGACAAACAGTAAATGGTACTATTGGGGGAGGGATAGTTTTTCACTTTGTCATGCTAGGTTACTATAGATTCTCATGTGGAATTGCCCAGAAAATTAAATATCATTTCATGACTAGGAAAAAAAATAGGATTCTAATGCATTATCTCTCATGGTTCTGCAGAGTCTTTTTAGACATTAATTTAGTCCTCAAATATAGACATTAACGTTTTAGCTTTATGATTTTGTAGGCTGTCTAAGAGGATAGGGAACAGAGGTGAGAGCTAGATAAAAGAGATGAAAAGCAAGGAAGTAACTCTTATCCATGTCTCCTTTATTTCCTGATCAAGAGACTAAAAAGACTTCTTAGAGTGAATGTGTTTTAATGTGTCTGCTTTACATTAGCTTGAAAAGTGCCCTTAATAGTGATAAATAGGACATTAACATTGCGGCTCTCCTTTGAGTGTTATGTAAGTCATGCTCATTAACACATGCATTTCCAAGGGAAACATTTACTTTTGCTGTTCCACTATCCTTTTTTTTTCAGCTAAAGTGGGTGCCTGTAGTTCTACTAGTTTTATATGTGTGTAACAATATATACAAGTGTACATGCACACATGTACATATTGTATGACATGTATGTTTATATACATGTTTACATACATATACAATATGGTGTGTGTGTGTGTGTGTGTGTGTATACCAGAAGACTTAAATGATATAATTTAAGAAATGCTAGTTGAAGGAAAAGAGGCAATTCTCATGAATTCTGTAGAAAAGTCTTGATCACTGCTCACTACTCGGATGCTCTATCTCTCTATCACTTCTATAGGGTCTTTCCAACATATCAGCAATCAATCAAGGACAAAGAAGTCAGATATTACAATAACTATCATAGATGAAATCCTTAAAGTAAATGATTCCTTCTGTTTTGCTAAAGTCCATGAGTTCAATCAAATAACTACAGACATTACTAAAAATAAAAATGAGGGGTTAGAGATGGAAATCATTTTAAAGAATTTCCAGATTTTATTTGGAATTAGAATCACATATACCTTTTTAATTTTTAAAGCATTTTTGGACATTTCCAGATATACTTTCCCTCCCTTTCTCTGTTCTTCCCTAATGAACCCTTCTCTTTCACAAAGGAACAATTAAACAAAGACAAGTGATCTAATGACTCTACCAGATAATGTATGTTACAATTTGCCCCTATAGTCCTCTACTTCTCAGTGAGTTAGTTAATAAATATTTATTAAGTGTTTATTATGTGCTAGGCACAGTGCTAATGCATTATCTATGCTAAGTGTGGAAATACAAGAAGAGGTAAAAGATAGTCCTTGATTTCAAGGAAGTCACAATTTAGTGGGAGAGACAAGTAAATAAGGATGTACGAACTATATACAGGATAAACAGGAAATGATTGAAATGAGAAAAGCACTAGAATTAAGAGGAGTTGCCGAAGGCTTCTTGTAGAAGATAGGATTTGAGTGTGGACTTAAAGGATGCTGAGAGGAGGCAAGTATGTCTCATCTCTTTTCTGGGATCATAATTGAATTTGCAGTTACCTAAGATTTCTGCTGACTTTGATGAAAATCGCATTAAAATTGGCAGAGAAGTTAGATATAACCTAATTCAACCTTCCTGCTCCCCCAGTGTAGGAATACCCACTATTGTATCTTAGACAAGTACCTATCCCTATTTTGGCATAGACATTAGTCTTTGAGGCAGTCCTCCTCACTGTAGGAAAGTTTTTGTTATTCAGTTCTTTTATACGTTAGGCCAAATTCTGTAAAGGCTTACCCTGATTCCTATTTGTTCTTTCTAGACTAGAGTAGGTATAGCATTAACCCAACCCCTCTTTCATATGAGTTCTTCAGATATCTGAGAATGGCCATCATATCCTATTCTGAGTTCATTCTTCTCCAAATGCTCCTAATTCTCCCAGTCATTTCTCATATGATTTTCAGACCTCTAACTATCCTGAGTGTCCTCAGAGTGCTTTTAGTTTAGTCAATTTGGCTTTTAATGTATGGCATCCAAAGCTGGGCATAGTGCTTTACATACTTCAAAAAACTTAATAGCATCAAATTACGTTAATTAATTTTTCAGTGAAAATGAATGTGATCAGAAAGTTCTAACTCCTATGTGAGAAACTCATTAGATTCCTATTACTGTGCTGGGATTAGACTCTAAGGAAAACTCCTTTGCTATAGATTTTCCCTACTATAGATTGCAACAGTTTATTTCTAAGGGCCCCCCTGGCTCCAGCATTCAGAATTTGAGTCAGAAAATATAGCATTTAGTGCTTAGTAGTTGTATTTGTGTGTATGCTGGGCAACTAGATGGCACAATGGTTAGACTGCTGGGTCTGGAGTCAGTAAGACTCACCTTTGTGAGTTCCTAGCTAACCGGATGCTTACTAGCTGTGTGACCCTAAGTAAGTCACTTAATCCTGTTAGTTTCAGTTCCTCATCTGTAAAATGAGCTGGAGAAGGAAATGGTAAGCTATTCCTGTATCTTTGAAAAGAAAACCCCAAATGGTGACATGAAGCGTCAACATGACTAAAAAATGAACAATAAACAACAAAAATTTGTGTGCATACATATATATGCAAATTAGAGTGTGCATATGTTTGTGTATGTGAATATGTGTATGTATATGCACACATAATCATATATTCCACTATTTTGTTGCTATGAGTCATGTTTATCATTGAAGATCACAGTCTAGTGTGACTTAGAAGATGCTTGCCTTAGCTTATTTTGTAAAAAAAAAAAATATATATTACTAGGTAGCCTACATTATAGAGATAAGTCTGCTCCACCTAAGCTAGAATAGTTTGTAGATTGCAGACATGCAGCACATGACTAGCCTATATTCAGTCTTTTTGACTTGGAAGAACTTGCTGGAACTAGCATTCTGCTGGCATAAATCTCAGAGTCCAGGGTCACCTTTACACCACATTCAAGCATTGGAGTAGTACTTTTGTGGAAACTGTATGCCGTTACCTACATAGATAAATTCAAGTCAATTCATTAAATATTCATTAAGTATCTATTATGTGCCAGACACTATGCGAAGCACTGGGAATACCAAAAAGGCAAGACAGCTCCTATCCTCAAGGAAATTACAGTCTAATAGTGGAGGCAACATGCAAACAAATATACACAAAGCAAGTTATATACAGAATAAACAGGAAATTACGGAGGAAAGGCACTAGAATTAATGTAAATGGATATATATGTGTGTAGTATATACATACATATACATTTGTATGTATGAAATGTCTGTCACAAAATAAGCACTTAATACATATTTATTGATTGATTTTAGTCTATTTCAAAAAGGAATTGGAGCAGTTCACAAATCAAGACTTAGGAAAAGATAACAAAGATCTAATTAAAAAATAGGTGATGATT
This sequence comes from Potorous gilbertii, assembly GCA_028658325.1. Classification (NCBI taxonomy): domain Eukaryota; kingdom Metazoa; phylum Chordata; class Mammalia; order Diprotodontia; family Potoroidae; genus Potorous; species Potorous gilbertii. Next base: position 7,639 of record JAQQSK010013401.1, read on the forward strand.
TCATGCATTTAAATTGATGCTGGGAGCTAATGTCAATGTTTCTAAAAGCTAAGACAAAAATAACAAACACATTAGGTTATTTAGTTTTCATTTGTTGACAACAAAAAACAAACAAATTCATTTTTAGGGAAAATTGTCTTAGAAATAAGGTTGGATATATTCTCTTTCCCTCGCTCCCTTCTCCTTCCTTCTGGTCTGTCTCTGTCTCTGTCTCTGTCTCTGTCTCTCTCTCTCTCTCTGAGAAGGATGGTTTGACCTAGAGATTCCATATGTTCTTAGCAATAAAATTTAAGATCCCAATTTAAAAGGCTTAGCTTTAAAAAGTTCTCTGATAGCTTTTTCATTCTCTTTCCATTACTAATTATGTATTAAACAAAAACTTATTTTCTCATCTTAAAAAATTGTTACATTATAAATAATTTCATATCACATTCACTTCATGAGATTTTTTCTATTTATATAGTTAATTAAAACTAATTAAAACTAATAATTACAGTGAACTCATCTGAAAGAACATGCAATATTCATATCTGGAGCACTGCTCATCTTTCTATTTTAAAAATAAGCACAAATCTATTTTCTTTTCCTTTCATCCCCTACCCATTGTAAAGGAAAAAAGGAAACAAATTTCATGTAAGATATATTAAGTTAAGCAAATTAATTTATTCAATGACTATATAAAATATATATCTTATTCTATACCCTAAATTCATCACCTTTCTTTAATGATGTTCATCATTTGTTTTCTGGATATATGAATGGCCATTGTAATATTACTTACTAGAATTATAAAATAAAGAAATTAGCATGGAAGAAAAAAATGTCAAGTCTTAATGAAAAGAAATGAGAATTAAGGGTGGGGGTCAAACAGTGTCAGATCTTAAGCTAAACTATTTAAATAGGGAATAACTATTTAAATTTCTTCTGGTTAAAAAATAGAGAATTTAATCAATAGAACAGATCACAAATACAACATATAGAAGAAAGCATATCTAATACTATAGTTTTTGATAAACACAAAGACTTCAACTTCTGAGAAAAGGACTCTTTACTTGGCAAAAACTCCTGGGAAAATAAGACAGCAATATAGAGGAAATTAGATTGAGACTAACATCTCATACCTTTTACAAAGACAATCTTCAAATGTTTATTTTCTAACATTTCTAGAGCTATATCAAAACATAGGGAGAATGTAGATCTTTTCTTTATTCCTGTATTTTTTGAGAAAGCTTCTAATTTGTACCCATTGCATATAAAGCTTGATAAAGGTTCTGGAAAGATATATTTATGATATTAAAAAGTTTACTCCATACCCATTCTTTGTAGGGTTGTTAGGATCAATGAGTGATAAACTTTGTCTGGAATTTTTTCTCTCTATTAAGATAACCATATGGGATATTTGTGTTTTGGATAACTATGGGAATATTTATGTTGTTAAATGACTAATTATGTTGATTATTTCCTAACATCCTTGGAATAAATTCTATTAGATTATAATGACTTCTTAGGTAAATCTCTGTAGTCTGTTTGACAAGATTTTATTTCCAATGTTTGAGCTAATATTTATTAATGATATTGACCTATACTTCTACTGTGCTTTGTTTTCCGCTGATTTATGTATCAGGATAAAATTTGCCTCATCAAAGGAATCTGATAAAAAGTTTTTTTCCCTTAATTTTTCAGGATAATTTGAGTAGTATTGATATTAGTTATTCATTAAAACCGTGATGTAATTCTTTTGTGAATCCATCAGAACCAGGAACACTTTTTTCCTTTGGTTCCATTGCAATTGCTGTTGTTCAGTCATTTCAATTGTATTCAATTATTTGTGACCCAATTTTGGAATTTTCCTGGCAAAGATATTGGAATGGTTTGTTATTTCCTTCTCCAGCTCATTTTACAGATGAGGAACCAAGGCAAACGGAGTTAAATGACTTGCCCAGGGTCACCCAGCTAGTAAGTATTTCAGACTGGATTTGAATTCTTGAAAATGAATCTTTCTGATTACAAGTCCAGTGGGCCACCTAGCTACTCCAGTGGAATTAGGTCCACTTATTTATTTGCTTCTTTGTTTACATATGGGTTATTTCAGATTTCCAATTGGCATTCTATTAGTTTGGGTTCAGTTTTTTTTAAGGTATTGCTCCATTTCTTTTGTGTCCTTAGTTTTGGTTGCAAATAATTGTACATAGTAAGTTCTAATAATTCTTTTTATTTCTTTTGGTTTTGCTGTAGTTTCATCTTGTTAATTTGGAATTCAATTTATTTATTTATTTATTGCTTTCTTTTTCAATCAGATTAACCAGAGGCTTTTCAATTTTATTAATTTTTGCAAAGAATCAGCTTTTAGTTTTATTTATCATTTCTGTATAGTTTTTTGCTTTCAGTTTATTTATCTAATTTTAATATTTCTTCTTTTCTGGTTACTTAAGGTTTGTTACTTGAGGCCATATTTCCTATTGGTTCATTTATTGGTATTCAAGATTTTTGACTTTTCATTTTCCTCAGATCTTTAATAATTTCAGGCTTTTTTCCCCTTATAGTCCTCTATTGTGGTGGCAGTTTCTTTAGCTTTCAAATCTTTCTTAGTCTTCTCTCACAATGGGATATTCACATTTCACCACCCCTCAGTCTCTCCCTCAAGTGATTTTTGGGACAGAACATCAGGAGACAGAACTAATTTCAACTTGATGTCAGTCCCCTTTACTTCATATTTGGTAGAGACACACATCTATGTGGTACTCAGCCCCAGTACTCCTTGCTTGCAGTTTTCTGCTTAAGTGCTGCTATGTCAGCTAGAGCAAGCTTCTGACTTTGGCTTCCTACCACATATGGTGGGGTAGGGGCAGATTTAAAAGACTGAGGGGAAGAGTTGAGTTTTGTTGCAAGCCATGAATGATTCATCTTGTAAAACCCTATCAGAGCATGGTAAACGGTGGGAGCCAGGTGCCCAATGAACGCATTACATATTGGTGATTAGTCTTCTTTGATTCATTGGGTTGTTACTTCACTAGGTTTGTTGGACTGAGATAGCAGAAATGATTTTATCTTTTCAAATTCCTATTTTGGAGAATACTGAGAGGTCATGAGGAGTAAAGAAATCACCTAATCTTCCATCTTGTTGGTTATATGGCCTAAAAGTGCAAATGCTGCCTTCTAAATCTGAACTAAGGCAAAAAAAGAGGCAATTTAAAGATTAATCTTTCATCACTTGGAGAACAATGCAGAAAGGTTAACGTCAGTTAAAATAAAATATCCATCATCAGTAATTTCCTATAATTCACTTTTACTGACACATTTTACTCAAGGTTGTATCATCTTCTAACTCCTCATATTTACTTCAGGAAACTGTTTTGGATACTAATTATAAACATACCCATGATACAGAAGTTTATAAGAGGAGTTTTTGGTCTCCAAATTTACTTTCCTGTAGAAAACTGAATAATTAATCTCTCTGTATTTAGCAAATTTATTTTTGGATGATAAAGTTTGTTACCTGAGTTCTACATCAAGCCCCTTCAGCTTGGATGAAATCTTTATTAATTAATCAATAAGTTTTTATTAGGCACTTACTCTGAACCAGGTACTCAGATAGATGCTGAGGATATAAGGACCGCAACAAATCAAACCCTGTCCTCCATAAGCTTATAGTCTAACAGGGAGAATAAAATGTACATTTATAGGTATATATATATTTTTAAAAAGCCTACAAACATACTCATTGCTGGTTTTGTGGATTAAGAAGTGGCAAGGGACTATCAGATGGGATAAGTAGGGAAGGCCTAATACAGAAGGTTAAGATTTCCCCTACAAAACACCTTCAAATAGAAACTGCATTCCTTCCTACCACATTTTCATTTC
>JAQQSK010013402.1:0-11498 GCA_028658325.1 Potorous gilbertii
GATCAAAGAACTGGGAACATGATATTCCAGAAGTCAAAGGAACTAGGACTAAAACTAAGAATCACCTCCTCAGCAAAATTGAGTATAATACTTCAAGTGAAAACATGGTCATTCAATGAAATAGAGAATTTTCAAGCATTCTTGAAGAAAAGACCAGAGCTAAATAGAAAATTTGACTTTCAAACACAGGAATCAAGGCATGAAAAGGAAAGAGAAATCATAAGGAACTTACTAAAGCTTAACTGTTTATATTCCTACATCTCAGTATTTGGGTAGTTGGAGGGATTGCACACACACACACACACACACACACACACACACACACAGAGGGCACAGGGTAAATTGAATAGGAAGGGATGATATCTAAATAAACAAAATTAAGGGGTGAGAGAGGAATATATTGGGAGGAGAAAGGGAAAAATAAAAAGGGGCAAGATATCTCTCATGAAAAAGGTAAGAATAAGCTTTTTCAATGGAGGGGAAAGAGGAGGGTGAGAAGAAAAAAGTGAAACTCACTCTCATCACACTTGGCTTAAGGAGAGAATAACATGCACACTCAATTTTCTATGAAAATTTATCTTACACTACAGGAAAGTAGGGGAGAAAGTGATAAATGGGGTGTAGGGGAATGATGGAAGGGAGAGCAAATGAGAGGGGAGGGTTAAATAGAATTAAATACTCTTGGAGAGAGATAAGGTCAAAGGAGAGAATAGAATAAATGGACCAGGATAGGATGGAGGGAAATATAGTTAGTCTTTCACAACATGTCTATTATGGAAGTCTTTATCAAAACTACACATAAAAGCTTATATTGAATTGCTTGCCTTCTTACTGGGAATGGGTGGTGAGGGAGGAAGGAAGAGAAGGTCAAACTCAAAATTTTAGGAATGGATGTTGAGAATTGTTTTTTCATGTAACTGGGAGATAAGAAATGCAGGAAATGGGGTATAAGAATCTATCTTGACCTAAAAGGAAAGAGAGAAGATGGGGAAAAGGGAAGGGAGGGTTGTGATAGAAGGAAGAGCAGATTGGGAAAAGGGGTAATCAGAATGCACGGCATTTTGAGGTGGGTGAGGGGAGAGATCAGGAGAAAATTTGGAACTCAAAATTTTGTGGAAATGAATGTTGAACACTAAAAATAAAATGACAAATTGGGGGGAAAAACTTCTCCATTTGTTGTAACTGATAGTTCCATAAAGGAATGGGGTGGTGGTGACTGATGGAGCACCTATGTTTTCTTGGTGTGAATTATCAGGTGAAAATTAGTGCAGGCAGCAGAGAATTGATCCATACTTTATTGTATCTCAACCTCAGAGGCTGCATTGAGTGCACAATCATCTGCAAACAGAAAATCATGCACCAACACTCCCTCCACTTTAGTCTTGGCTTGTAGACTTTTCAAATGGAAGAACTTACCATCAGTGTGGTAGTGGACCTTGATGCCATGTTCATCTTCAATGAAAGCATTTGACAACCTGACTGAAAACATCATGCTAAAAATCACGGAAGCAAGCACACAGTCCTGTTTCATTGCACTGATGACTGGGAAGGCACGAGAGCATTGTTCATTTTCCAGAAACCAGGCAAACATGCCATTATGAAATTGACATACAATATTGTTGAACTTCTCTAGGCAAACAAATTTTAACATAATTTTCCATAAGCCCTCACGACTAATGGTATCAAAGGCCTTGGTCAGATCTATAGACCTCTTTCTGTTCCTGGCATTTCTCCTGGAGTTATAGGGTAGCAAACATCATATTGACTGTTCCTTGACCCTTTCTGAAGACCCTCTGGCTCTCAGGTATATGACCATCTTCCCAGTGAAAGATCAGCTTATTAAGGAGGACTCTAGCAAGAATTTTTCCAGCAGTGACTAAGAGAGAGATCTCCCTGTGATTGTCACAGGACAATCTATTCCCTTAACCTTTATAGAGATGGGCAAAGGACGCATCCTTGAATTCCTGGGGGATAACTTCCTCTTGCCATATAACCTGGAAAATTTCAGTCAACTTTTGTATGAACAATAATTCTCCTACTTTGTAAATCTCAGCTTAAATAGAATCATCACCAGGTGCTTTGCCACATGAAATAAGCCTAACGGCCATCAAAATCTCTTCTTCAGTTGGAGGTTCATCTAAGGAGGGAGGGAGGACCAGTACCTTTGGTGTGATGGCTGCCAAGCCCTTTTCTGGGCTCTTTACACCTTTGATGTCCACCTGTTTCACCTAACTCTCACACTTTAATAAGGCACCAAAGAGTAGAGAAACACCTGGTCTAGTAAGGGGAGTGCAGAGATAGACATCATGGAGGAAATGAGGATGGGAAGAGATGGAAGCAGGCAGTGTGAGGAAGAGAAGAGGATAAGGAGAGGGACCCAGAGAGTAACTGATATAATTGTGTATGTGAGTTGGGAGCCTGTGGGCAGATTGTACCCATAGCAAGTGAAAGATTGTTTGAGGCAAGAATTTGGGGGGGGTCCCATTTTTATGGGAGTTTTGGGATGAGTGATGGATTAACTCTTATCCATACCACTTTAGGCATTCATTAACAAATCAACATCATCTTGAAGTTATCAATGCTACATTAGGGTTAGTTAATTTGCAAAATGGTTTGCTAATTTCCCTTGGTTTATACATTGAGGGTAGTTAGTAGGACCCAGAACCCATTAAACTAAGGCTTAGTTGGCTTCCCATAATTTAGCACATAGTCTCAAAATGTGGCCACAGTTAATTTATGAAGCAGTTGCAAGTGGCTCCTATGCTCCTGTATTTGAAGAGATAGTTTGCAAGTTAACTACTATGCTTCCTTAATTTGTGCAACAGTTTATAAGTGACCTTTATGTTCCCCTGTTGTACTCTTATTTCCTATTAATATCTTTTACAAACTACATATAAACACATATTCTATACTAATTTGAGGTGGAGGATAATCAGGGGGAAAGACCAGGATAAGGAAAAATTTAAAGCACATTGCTATATAATTCCATTATTTTCTAGCTTTTTCCAGCTCTTCTATTGTCCTATGTCCTCTAGTTCAACATGTCCAAATAAAAACTTAACATCTACAATTAACTGGTTCTTCTTTCTGATTTTTCTTTGCTACTCATCTTCAATAATTCTTGATTACTTGTAAGAGAAAAAAAATCTAATAAAATCACTCTATTTTTCATTGAAGAAAATGCCATCTTTCATCTAGTGCCATCTTATTCGATCTCTTCCATCACTCTCCAATATGAAAATAATCCTTCTAGTCAGGCTAGTCTGCTCACTGTCATTCAGCGCACTTGGTCCTTTCCCCCTTTTCATGTTTTTTTGCCTAGCATAGTTAACACTTCCTTTCTTCTTAGCTAGAGTATACCCATTTTTAGATTTTTTAGGTCAAGTCCCTTTTCCACCATAATGCTTCTTCCCACCATCTAAACCCACTGTAATTTCTTCCTTTTGTGAACAGCTGGAGAAATCATTGCTTCATTCCTCATTTGGACATTTAGCCCAAAGAAGCTGTGAACTTTTTTCACCTTCTCTGTCTCTTCACCTAAATTCATTATTTATCTCATGCAGATTAAGGATTGTTTTCCCTCTAAGTGCCTCACTGTTTGCTTACTCTATCTTCACACTAGATAACCCTCAATTCTGCTCCCCATTAAATTTTATGTATCAATTTCCTTCATAAATTCTAGCATCATAATATGTCAAAGGCAATGTCTGAACAATCAGCTGTTCATTTTATCACCTGCTTCTGTAGCAGTGAGAATTATAGAAGTTGAATATAATCTTTGTCTCCTACTTTCCTGACAGACTATAGTCAGAAATAATCAATTTCATCAAACAGGATGAGCATTTCACAACAAGTAGATATTGAACTATGTCATATTGTATTATACTATATACTATATTATGCTATATATACTATATAGTATATTATATATATGATAGTATATACTGTAATTTTATTTTTGACTGGACCTGTGATTACTTTGGAATAGGGAATTCTTGGTAGGGGAAACTCCCCATCTATCCATGCAGATGGGCATTTGTTTATCAACTTAGAGTCATAGAGTTTCCTATGGCACCAAGAAGTTAAGTAATTTGATCACAATCACATAGTGAGCATGTGTCAGAGGTAGGTATAGAATTCATTTTTCTGATGCTGAGGTTATGTCTTTATCCAGTATTCTGCACTGATCTCTATGCTATGTGATACATACTATGTTAACTCATGATTTATGTGCACTTCTTTATATAAAACAGAATTTCTGTATTAAAACTAGGGTGGGTAGCATAAAACATTAATAACCTATAGTTTTTGCCATTGATCTTTAAAATCCACTATTTTTTGTTTTATATTTTAATTTATATATTTTTAAAATTTTTATGTCATCTTAATTTTCTAATGCATCCCATGAAAATGCAAATTTTTAAAAAGGGGGGGAAATGCATTGGAACAAAACTAATATCTGTCAGTTAAAACTGGCATTTAGTGCAGCATTCCCCACCTGTAGTCTCTCACCTCTGCAAATAAAGAAGGGAGTCATTTTGAAATACCTCTTCTTTGGGGAGAAGCTTGCTCATTAACATTCCACAGCATTTCTTTTAAATTTATGTAGTTGTTGTACTTTCAATTTATGCTGTTGAATCATTGTGCATATTGTTTTACAGGTTCTGCTTCATTCACAGTTCATGAGTCTTCCCATGTGGCTTTGTATTTTTCATATCCATTATATCTCACAATAAAGATATATTCCATTTCATTCATGTATGAATATATGCCTGTCATTCCCCAATCACTAGTCATTTATTTTGTTTCCAGTTTCAGCTATTATTTTTTAAAAGTACTGTCATAAATATTTTAGTATATATGAAGCCTTTAGAAGAAATCATTGATTTCCTTAGGGTACATGCTGCACAATGGAATCACTGAGTCAAGAAGCATGGATATTTTTCCAGCTTTATTTTACAGCACAATACTAGTTGCTTTCCGTTATTTTTAGATCAATTCAGTGTTTTACCATGCCCACTCTTCTATCACCCCCTGTTATCTGTTCCAGTTTCCTGTATGTGAAATGAAACCTCTCGGTTGGCTTAATATGCATTTCTCTTATTATGGGCTATTTAATATGGCTAATTTATAAGTTTTTGCTTGTGATTTTGTCCATTTAACTATTATACAGCAGTTATTTATGATAGTTCCATATGAATTTTTGATGGCATACCCTTATCAATAATAATTGATGTGAGAATTTTTCTTCCAATTGACCACTTTTCTTCTTGTCTTAGTTGCATTTATTTAAGCAAACTTTGTTTTCAATGATCACTATAAAAAATTCAATTCTCAACTGTGACTATAAAAATTAATAACATATCCAATAGTTAAAACCCTATTTCTAGTATAAATCATGACAGTTACGTTACATATAAAATTTTCCATTGATGGTCCTCAGGTGGGGCTCTTGAGTGAGGCTTGATTGGAGGAGGCTGGTTTTGTACAGGGTCCCACACCTTTTACAGATTGCTGAGGGGGGCACTGGGTCAGGAGGGAACTGGTTCTGGAAAGAGTACATACATTTTCAGGGGAAGTTTCGCTTTGGGCTTAGTTTTGGAAGAAGTCTTGTGTGCCGGATGAGACTCTGGACAGCTGTTTTAAAAAGACTCCCCCCCACCCCTGGCTTTGAAAACCCAGATGTTGGTGCTTCTCTCTCTAATAATGATGTATGTATTGCCCATGGTCAGACAGTTGGAAGCCCTGGCTACTGGTCCTGTTCCTATTTTCTCTGTTGGTATATGTAACTAAAGGAAGATCGTTTGCCCCTCTTAAAATTGCTTTCCTTTTAGAAAAACAGATCTAAAAGCTGTGCAGCAGGCCCTCCTGGATGGCAGGGTGTTTGCTAATATGCCCTGTAATCATATACGCTCAAACAGCAAGCCTGTCATGCTACCTATGGGGATGTAAGTGTGAGAAGGGTTTAAATGGTAGAAAGTGTGTGAAATCATTATACAATGACATGGCAGGTGGGGGAGCGTCCAGGTAGTGGAGTACGGTGGCAGAGTGGGTAGAGTGTTGGACGTGGAGGAAGGAAGACCCGAATTAGAATCCAACACCAGACACTTGCTGTGTGACACTAGAAGAGTTGCTTAACTCTGTCTGCCTTAGTTTCTTCATTGATAAAATGAGCTGGAAAATAAATGGCAAACTGCTCCAGTATCTGCCAAGATAACCCCAAATGGGGTCATGAAGAGTTGAACCTGAAAGAAATAAATCAAAACCAGCCACAAATATGCATAATGGCCTTCTATGGTCATCAGATCATGGGATTTATCAAAGACATAGAATCATAAATTCTCATTTATTACTGGATATTCCATTCTATGTGAGACCTTGTTTTTAGAGATTGCTTTATAATTTAACAAATAATCTATATATTTGCTCATATTTGAGCATTACCAAAATGACCCATGACATGTTACTATTTTGCTGCTATAGAATCTAAGGGACATAAAAACAATTTGCCAAAGTTCACATCAACAAGAAGTAATGAAACTGGAATAAGAACTAAGATCTGCTGGCACTGTCAAATGTTCTTTCCATTAGGAGGCATGTATTTATAAATGACCTGACCCTACAGTCCTGGAGGGCTGAAAAGATATGTATTTATACTACTTTTTTCATTATGTATGTACTGTAATATCATTTTTATAAGACTCATACCACTGATTTAATTTTATCACTATTAATAAACCTTGAAGGGGAGGTAAAGCAGGTATTAGTATCTGCCTTTTACATTGAGAACTTATGAAATTCACAATCTTATCAATGAGAGTACTGTTTCCCCTCAAGTATATTACAGTTCTTATATCTTGATAAACTGTTCATCTGAATTGTAATGCCTGAAAAACTCCTTGCTTTATGAACTATTCGGTGATGAGTTTCTCTAAGCTCAGCTAGGTTAGTTCTTAGACAACAATAATGTAATTTATTACTGGTTCATACTAAAGCATTTTGAGTTTCATAGGGTCTGTAAGAGGTTGTGCTCTTCTGGCATAGCCCCTCAAGAGCCCAGGATCACCTCTATTCCCTGGGAAGGCATCAGCATAGAGGCCTGAGGGGGTACTGACCTTATAGAGAAGAAAAATCAGATTCTGAGAGACTCAATGAAACACAAAACTCTAAACAGCTAGTTTGGAGCAAAGTCCAGATCACCTGACTCTTAGTTTACTATCCTTTCCACATGACTAGACTGTGATGTCTTTAGCTTTCTTGGAAAGTGTTGGAAATCAGGGAAAAGCTCAGATTTTCTGACCTCTATGAAATGTACAGTATAACAGAAAATACATCATCCTCTTTAGTCAAGCCTAAGTTTGAATAGAGGGCAAAATTAGACTTGAAGTGAGAAACAAACAAAAAAATAAGTTTCTACCTTCCATGAATAGGAAAAAGCACACAGACATATAAGATTAATAAGACAGTTATGCTCAAAAACTCTTGTCATATTCTCAACACTCTCAGTTTAATTATGGTACTGATTTAAATAGTTACTATTTTTTTTACAATTTGAGATGTTCATTTTTTTATGAAACTTAGGCCTTCTAATTTACCATTTGAAAGCAAGAAAGACAAAGTGAATTAAAAAGAGAAAAACAAACTAGCCAATGAATTAAGAAAACGAGTTAAAGTTCCATCTTTGATAGATATTGTGTTACCTTGGGCAATTTTTTAAAAATTTTTCACTGCTCCAGACAAATCACTCAGATGGTAAGTTTCAGAGCATATACTCATCATCACTGAGGAAGGAAGTTAATTGCATGTAGTTTTCTACATCAGTGAAATGTCAAATTAAAAACAAATATGCCTATATATGTATATAAACAGACACAAAAAGAAAATCATTCTTACCCTCCTCACATGACTTGTTTTGTCACTGGAAAAAAGAAATAAGTTCTTTAAAACTTGACAACATGGCAAATGGCATACAAAATCATGTGAGTTCATTGCTGATGATGTTAATGATGACTAGAATTTATATTGTACTCTACAAAGAAAATTTCCTTTTATTTTCATGAAAATTCTGTGGCAATATTATTCCCATTTTATAAATGAAGAAACTGGGGGTACTTGCCTATGGTCATATAATTGACATGTTAATGGAGAAACTGGATTCTTGGGCCTCTATTGCCAAATCATGTTCTTAGTTTCTCTTGCTACAGTAACCTGAGTGGCTAAAGTATATCTTATTAGGGTGAATTCAACTGTATCTGTCAGTGTTTGTTAATAAAGGAAGATGACATTTATGTTTCTCCTTTAGCCAAAGTCTCCCAAACTTAGCAAACTTCATAAATAAATTATCCAGTCAATTTCAGGGGATCATTTCACTTCGTAGCAAGACACTGTTCTGGCAGGAGCATCAGTGTTTAAATTATCCTTGAAAACAGACAAAAAGTAAAACAGAAAGTAAAATATCTACATATTTATCCTTCATAGCAATATAGTAGAGATGGGTTCAAAAGCTGTCTTACATTTATCAACTTGGATAAACATGACTAAATCATAGAAACAAAGGACATAAGCAGTACAAGAGCCATAGGGGCCATGTAGGTTAACCTGTATCAGTACAAGAATTTAAGATGTCAAACAAATGCTCTCCTAGACTTTGCACAAAGCTCTCCAGCGAGGGGAGCCAATCACCTGCCAAAGGAGACCTTTGCACCGTTGTATAGCTCCAGTTATTTCCAACGATTGCTTCTTTTACAATTCAATTTTGCCTCCTTGCAGCTTCCAACCACTTCCCACCACTATGACCAAGCAGAATAAGTACTAATCTCTCTTTCACATGACAATCCTTCAACTACTTGAGAGTCATCACATCTCCCTTAAACATTACCTTTTACAGACTTAAGAACCACAGTTCTTTTAATTATTTCTCATGTTTGTGGCCCTTCACCATCTTCTTCAACCTCCCATAGAGGGCCATCATCTTCTCAATAAGTTTTCTAAAATATGGAACATGATGCAATCAGAAGAGAAAATTAGCGCTATCATTGCCCCAGTTCTAAACATCATTCCTTAGTCTGAATTCTTTTGGCTACCATGCTTTACTATTATCTCATATGTACTGAAATCCAAGAAAAAGTCTACAACATTTTTTCCCAAATTATAAACTATCTAAGGTCTTACACATTTTTTTTTTACTTCTAATACTACATTTTTTAAACAAGTATAAATGTTAAGGCTAAGGAATTGAACCATGAACTTATAAGCATAGTGAAATTCTCGGTGAGAAAAGTCTCTCTAACACTTCAAGAAGGTGCTTTCTCTACAGTTTATCAGCTTTACAGAGTTGCCTAAAGCACTGAAATGTTGAAGTTGTTTTTTTTTTTTTTTGGCTTAGGGTCATGGGGTGGCATCAATATGCATCACAGGTATTTTCCTAGCTTCAGGCTACTTATAAATCCATTTTTTCATCCTTCCTGGAAAAACAAGGGAAAGGGGCTGTACCTGTGATTTCCCTGATATAGGAAGGAAATCACCTGTACCAATTCAGGTGAGTATCTTCTCTGCCACTTATAATCTCAATTATACCCATAGCTGCATGTGGCAATAAGAAGTTAATTGAGTTGCCTAAACTCACACAAGCACTCTGTGTCAGACATGTGATTTGAACCCATGCCCTTTCGGGTGAGAAGTCAGCTCTCTTGTGCATTTTGCATTCTGCCTCTAATAAAAGCCAACATTTATATTACTATTAAATTCATCCTATCAAATCAGGATTGTCAAGATCTTTGAGATTATTACTAGCATATTTGAAAAGTATAGAATATAATCCTTTATCAAAATCAGTGATTAAAGTGTTAAACAGCCTAGAACAAAGCACTGTGTGCTATTTCTCCTCTAGAGATCTCCTTCCAAGTTGAAAAACAATTAATTGATCACTACTCCTTGGGTGTGATCATCCGGTCTTTTGCAAATTCCTCATAATCATACTATTTCTCATCCATGTTTCTACATCTGGTACACAAGACTTTTTAAAGAAATGCCTTGCTAAAATCTACATAATCTTTAGCTCTGGCATTGCTATGACTTACTAGTGCAACATACTTGTCAAAAACAGATATAATGCTAGTCTGTCATAATTTGTTCTTGATGAAAACACACACTGGCTTTGAAATCGTTATTTCCTTTTTAAAGATTTTTGTCTTCTTGGAGAGTATTCTGGGAAGATGGTGGAGTACACTGAAAAATTCCGAATTCTCAAGATTTTCCCTCACAAAAGACATAAAAAGCACCTTAGGACAAACAAAGTAAAGGTAAAAATAAATAAGAATAGGGGAACAACAGGAATCCTCCTAAGACAATTTGAGAAAATCAAAAGAAAAATCCCAGGATAAGGTTTAGTCCCTGTGAATAGTAAACAGCTCCAGGCTAGGATCAGCTTTAACAAGTGGCAAGCCCTGGGGTGAGCTGGTTTGAGAGGCTGCCTCAACCCCAGCCACTGGAACTTTTATCTCTGGAACTGAGAGGAGGTGGGCCAGATCAAGGGAACCTCTGCTGACGAATAACTCCGGACTCAGCTGTGTAGTGAAGAGTGATAAGAAACAAACATATGCCTGGCAAGTGCAGAAGGAGTGAGACAGAAAGCCCTTGGCTTCAGGCATTTACAGGAGGTTGGACGTTTAGCTTTGGTTTCAGGCTAGCAGAGAGAACTAAAGAGCTGGGAAGAGGCACCATCCCCCATACCCCAGGTGTATAGGTGATTACAAAAATTAAGCTATTACACAAGACTTTTATAATCTCTTTAAAAATATATTCTAGATGGTTTTATGTGTATTATAGAAGGAATTCAACTTGGCAGTGGGAAAATTCAATAAAGTGGTAGAAATCTGATCCATACCTGTGCAGTCATATATGTAAGAGTGTATTATGCTTATTTCTACTTGTCATATGTTTCTCTGAAGGTGGATAGTATCTTCCTTCATGAGTCCAAGTCTTTCCACTTTTTTCTAAATCTACTAGCTCATCATTTCTTAAACCACAATAATATTCTGACCTGATCAGATTCTGCAAGATTATCTATGAAAGATTTTCCCCAAATATTCTGTGATCCCCCTATTCTTGATAATATAGGTTTTATTTATACAGGAAAATTTTGATTTAAAATAATCAAAATTATCCATTTTACACTTCAATACTGCTTTTACCTTGTAATATGGTTTAAGATCTGACACTATTGAATCTAGTACCTTCACATCTTTTTTCCCTGGTGTCTTTGAAGTTCCTGTCCCTCTGTTCTTCCAAATGAACTCCGTTATTATTTTTTTTCTGATTCAGTAAGACTTTTTTTTAGTAATTTAATTGGGATGGCATTGTATAAGTAAATCATTTAGGTAAAATGATCACTTTTTTATTATATTAACATTTCCTACCCAGGCAAAATAAATATTACTCAAATTATTTAGACCTAATTTTGTTTGTATAAAAGATGTAATGTGTTTATATTCATATAG